>JARJDW010012404.1:0-66606 GCA_030264715.1 Adinopsis sp. GC000173
AGCTTTTTTTAGTAATTTTTTGTCCAGCCCCAAATTATTTTTTAGCATCACTACGTCCCACTTAAACCAAAAATTTTTGATGGATTTTTCTTTGCGCCGAAATTTTTTGCGACTTTCTTCTTTGATTTTTCTTTGATTTTGGCATTTCCATCAAAATATTTAAGGATTTTCATTAAAATTGATGCAAAATAGACAAGAACTTGCGTTCTTCTCTGTATTCTATCAATTCTGATGAAAATCGCTAAAAGATTTGATGGAAAATGCCAAAGATCAAAGAAAAATCGGAAAAAAGTCGCAAAAATTGCTTGCAAAGAAAATCCATAAAAAAATTTGCTTTAAGAGGACGTGGTGACGCTAAAAAATAATTTGTGACTGCACTAAAAATTACTAAAAAGCTAGAAAATGTTCAAACTATCCACGTATTTTTTATTAAATTAAGGTGATAGCGCGTTAGCAACAACACCTTTTAAGTAACCTTTTTTGTGATAAAACGACGACTCATATACCCAACATTCAATTTACATTTATCAACTTATATAGTAAATAAATATCATCAACGTTTTTATCACGTTGAGTCAAGTTTTATTTTCATTTTTTTTTGATAAAATTCTCCGCCAGGGATTATACGACGTGCCAACCAACAAGCGCGCTTAGTAGTTAACACAATTCATCACCGAAATGATTTTATTTATATGTGAGTTACCTACATTTATCGAATTGGATTATGTAGAGAGTTAATTTCATGCATTATAAAGTTTATTGCATATTGTTGATTCAAAAACTTTAATATTATTATCAATTTCGCTGGTGCGATATTAAATTATTATATATGTAGATATATTTTATGCTGAGCGCGATATATAAAGTAAATATAGTACATTTTGAAATAATATTTAGCTAATTTATATCACAAATAATCTTGCAACCACTTTGCAAATAATACATTTGCGCCCGGATTATAAATAGTCATTTTAATTAATTTTCAACCCATTAGCCAGTTTTGATGAAATTCATGACTAGTGTGCAATTTAATTTAATTTAATTATGTATTGTTTGCATTGCTAAAAATCGATAGAGCTGGGAGAAATAATTATTATTACAAGCCTCAACATTTAAAGTAGAATTGCTTTCTCTATACATTTTTCGCATTGCTATATCGTAAATAATTGCTGTTCAAATAGCCGTAATGACGTAATGATGACCATTATTGATGTGCCTGCCTTCAAACTCGCCAATTAATGGATTTATAGTTTTTATAAAAAGCGAAAATGAAGTTTATTGTTGATTTGATCCATATTTACCTTTCCACTATAAATATATTTATTCAAGCGTAAGTATACAACAACATTTTCTGCATTGCTCCTAACCATTGAAATAGAATCTTGTAATTATTCAAGAAACAATCCAAAATCGAAACTGCAGACGAAGCAAAATATTAATTTATCGCCTAATAAATTACAGAATCATGAAAAGAAGAAAAATTATTAATTTGCTTTATAACTAAATGGGTTTATAGCTTTTAAAGTAAAAAATATTATCATTTCCATATTTATTTGATGGCACTTGTAATTTTGCATTGTTCCAAATCGTTGAATAATTAATGGAAAACGTAAAACTTTAATCTTCGTTGCGCGAAAAAATCTTGCTAACTAAACTGTAAGCATTAATTATGCACGAAACATTCCTAAATCCATCAGTCAAGTATAAACTCGCGCAGACGAAGCAAAATATTAATTTACCACCTAATATAAATTACATAATCATATACCAGTATATTAATTTACCTTGTAACTAATTAATAATACCAATGAGTTTATTATTTTTATCAATATTTGCTGTTTCAATGCAAGAACAAATATAATTTATTCAATCATAAGTGTATTTTTTAGTTATTGAATAATTAAGAAACTTAATCTTTGCTGCAAAAAAATCTCGCAACAAAGTGTATTAATTATTCAAGAGACATTTCCAAATCCACCAGTCAAGACACAAACTTGCAAACACAGCAAAATATTATTTTACCAGCAAAATTATTAATTTATCTTGTAACTGACTAATACTAATAAATTTATGTCTATTAAAGTAAAAAATACTAATTTTATTTATCAAATCGAAATTTGCTATTTCGATGCAAAAACAAATTAATATATTTAATAGTGAGTGTAATTTTTTGCAATGTTCTACCTACAAATCGTTGAAAAGGTAATGCAAAATATAAAGTTTTCATCTTTAATTGTATTAATTATTAAAGTAAATCCATCATTAGTTAAGAAGCAAACACATTAATGTACCAAAACTATTAGCTTAACTTGTAAGTAACAAACTAATGCATTTAGAGTTTTTACAGCAAAAATATCATTCTTATTGCGCTCTAATGAAGCACCTATGTTATTGATCAAATCAATATTTGATTTTTCAATGCAAGAACAAATAAATTTATCCAGTTGTGAGTGTATTTTTTGCATTACTCCTCCTACAAATCATTGAAGAATTAATGTCAAATATACAATGTTAACTTGATATCAAATAAATTGTATTAATTATTCAAGTCACAGCCCTAAATCCATCAACCAAAAAACAAATATTAGTTTACCTTGTAATTAACCAATTAATGGATTTGTAGATTTTGAAATAAAAAATATATAATGCTTTAATAAAGTACCTATGATCTTGACATTATTTCTTCTATAAATCGTTAAAAAAGTAAGGCACAATGGAAAACAAATAAGCAACAACCCTAAATTCATCAATCAAAAAACGAATATATTTATATACCATAATTATTATTAGTTTACTTTACAATATGATTTTTATTGCGTCCTAATAAAGAACCTATGTATGTGCTTGATCAAATCAATATTTGTTTTTCAAAAGCAAGAACAAATAACAAACTCTATTTAATCGTGAGTTTGTTTTTTTTGCATTATTTCTCTTACAAAATGTAAAATTGAACTGTTAAAATTACTACACTATATTAATTA
The DNA here is from genome assembly GCA_030264715.1 of Adinopsis sp. GC000173. Classification (NCBI taxonomy): domain Eukaryota; kingdom Metazoa; phylum Arthropoda; class Insecta; order Coleoptera; family Staphylinidae; genus Adinopsis; species Adinopsis sp. GC000173. The sequence goes on from JARJDW010012404.1 coordinate 2,982, forward strand.
AATCCATCAACCGAAATATCATACAAACATATTAATTTACTACGTAATAATCGCAATCGCATTAATATACTAAAACTACATACTATTTACCCTATATGTAACGCATTGCGCAAATTTAATCCAAATATGATAGAATATTGACAGCGACGAACGATGTGTAGCAGGTAGAGTATTAATAATAAATAATAAAAAAACAACACAACACATACACACACACAGAGAGACACACACGAACCACTTTCACGTCCGCATTTATATCAACTTATAAGCGAACTATTTTTTTATCCCGCGCACTGTGCATGCTCGAAATGAAAACATAAATTGTGTTCGTGCCATTCTCGTGATGATTGTTTTGTACATATACATACAGCCACATACATAACAAACAAAACATATAATTCTTTTGCAATTTTTCCATCCCGAAAATTTTATTCTATCGTCTCTCAATCGTTGTATATGCATGCGCGCCTGCCCGCCGCCAACAATCATCATCCACCCCCGCACTCGCGAAAAAACAATATCAAAGGTAATGTTCATCACAAACGCAATACGCCTATCAATAATAAATAATGTTTTCTACTACGGCCACTTCGGCGGTTGGTTCGTTGCATAAAAATCGCTTGTTAGAATAAATTCATATATAATAATAGAATAAATATTTGTTTTTGTTGTGATTTATTACATCTGATTGTAGAATTGAATATAAATTTATGTTCTAAATACAAATAAAATCGTTTGTTTTTTTTCAATTTATGTAGGTATAATTTATCGCCCGCACATCATGTGCTGCTCCCAATTCGGGGCCTTTCACCGAAATTAATTATGAAATTCTGCATAATGTTGTTAATTTATGCTACATGACGGTGGAAAAGTAATTATATTCGATATAGAGCTAAACTAAATATTTGGACGCTGTGTTGATGAAGCATTATAACAATAAAAATCAATATAAATTACGTTTGGAATATAAAAAAACAAATTGATTAATATTTCATACAATTTTTGTGTTAGATTTAGCTACTTATGTCGCTTTATCTAGTTATATATGGAAAAATAATTATTTCCAAATATTTTGACATTGTTGATCAAGTATTATAATAAAATCGTATAATAAACCGCATAAAAATCAATATAAATTATGTTGGTATGTAGAAACAACAAATTGATTTACTTAAATTATATGTACATAATATTTCATACAATTTATATGTTAGATTTAGATACTTATTTCGGTTTATCGAGTTATATATGGGAAAGTAATTATTTTAAAATATTTTGAGGTTTTTCATCAAGTATTATAACAAAATCAATAGAAATTACGTTGAAATGTAAAAAAAACAAATTGTTTTACTAAAATTGTCTATACAGATTAATATTTCAGACAATAAATGTGTTAGATTTAGCTACTTATATCGCTTTATATGGAAAAGTAATTATTTTAAAATATTTTGACGTTGTTCATCAAGTATTATAATCAAACCACATAAAAATCATTATAAATTACGTGGGAATGTAAAAAAAACAAAGTGATTTAGATAAATTATCTATACATATTAATATTTAAAACAATTTATGTGTTAGTTTTAGGTAGCTATATCGCTTTCTTAAACGACTCGTCGCTTTGTCTAGATATAGCACACACTATGGTAGAAAAGTAATTATTTCGATAGTTAAACTAAATATTTGGATTTTGCAGATCAAACATTATAACAAAATCGTATAACTAACATTAGACTGTAAAAACAACAATCTGATTTGCTTAAATTATCTATCTACTTAATACTATTTCATTACTTAGACAAATTATATATATTATTTAGGCGCATATCTCACTTTCTTAAATAATTTGGATGTTATTGATCAAGCATTATAACAAAATCGTATAATATACCATAAAAATTGCATTTAATTGTAAAAACAACGTATGGATGTACTTAAAGTATCTACATATCAATATTCTTAAACGATTTATCGGTTTATCTAGTTGTAGCGTACAAGACGGAGGAAAAGCAACCATTTCCATAGTTAAACTAATTATTTACATGCTTTTTAGTAAGCATTATAACAAAATCAATAAATAGCATTGAATTTAACAACCAACAAATTGATTTACTTTAATTATTATTCACATATTAATATTTCATGCAATTTATGTGTTAGATTTAAGTACCTATGTCGTTTTCTTAAACGACTCTCATCACTTTATCTAGTTATACTGCACATGATAACGAAAAAGTAATTATTTTGATAGCTAAACGAAAAATATTTTACTTAAATTGTCTACATATTTTATATGAATTATAGATTTAGATACCTATGTCGGTTTCTTAAACGACTCATCGCTTTACCTATACAGCGTAATGTGATTAGATTAGAGCGTTTTATTATTTTTCGTATATAGCTTATTGTGCAGTTTACTTGTGAAAATTGAATGATTTCGAATGTTAAATTATGTATATAGAAATCGATAACTTTGCAATGCGATCGTTTGCGTTTTTTAATCAACTAATGCATGTATTTTAAATTATAATTAATTAAATGAAATTAAAGGCGCAATTCCGTAATGGATTAAAGCAATTGCATAAAAATTCACTTCGCCGTTCGCATTTGCAAAAACATGCCTTTGCTGTATATAAACGTAGGTAGGTATGTACGAGTACACATGTTGCTTGTACGCAAAACCATAATTACGCTTAATCGTATTTGTTCCACGCTTTTTGCTTTGTTTCAGCATTGTTGCATTGTGCCACTAATAACAATCGATGCGATGTATATGTAAGATTCATGTGGACTTACCTCGGATGATGTGAGATAGCAAAGTCTGGAATCAGCACTCTCAATCGAAGCCTGCTGCACGATACCATATCTGGTCGATTCCCGATCGCTCATGTAATCTGATCTAAGGCTGTCTTGTCTATCAAACATTCCTCTACGTAACGTAACATCGGGAAGAGAAAAGAGAAACGAATTGAAATCCAATAAATTTGAAAATGTTACACGTTAAATGCATGGCGTGTGGTGCACGTTCTCTCGCAACGAGAGAAGGAAGAAAGAAAAAACGCTATAAATTTAAATTGATTTACCTTTGTTCGAAGGAATCAGCTCGGTTACTCTTATAGCCGCTATCATTTAAGCTGTTATCCTGCCTAAGCGACGGCAATGAATCCCACGGCGATCTTTTATGTCCCGTTGGCATGCCCTGCGCTGAACTGAACGTTGAACTACCCGAACGCCATCCATCTGAATGCCGAAACCATTGTGCGCGAGCCGAATCGCCAATGCAGGATGCACACCGTGAACTAAAGCTGCAAAACGCACCATCGTTAATGTGTATAAATCACACACACACGATAGATAGATACTTACCTCGAATTGTGATCACTCAGGTAGCCGCGTTCACGCTCCCTCTCCTTCTCACGTTCGCGTATCAGTTCATTTCTATCGCTATAATAACCATCACGATCGCGATCTCTACTTTGATTCAGTCTATGAGGTAATGTGGAGGACTTGTTCATGGAAGCGCTTGATGCAGGTCCTAAAAAACACACAACAAACAAAATGGTTAATTAATAGCACGATCGCATCATATTCGCTTTCGTTATAATCAATACTTTTTCTAGAAGGATACGGACTGCGCTGATTAGATCCTGGCAAGCTTTCAGCAAACTCTGTAAATAATATAAACCCACGAGTTAAATGCGCTCCATATAAAACACTTGATGCAGAAATACCACCTAAATTTTCCATACTTTGCGTTAGTAATGCTTCGAACGTGTGCAAACTATAACTTTCGGCATCCATTCCCTTCGCCAGCGTATTTCGCAGATGCATTTCGTATTCGAGCAGCAAGCGGCTGGTGGGCGAGCCAGGTGTCGGCGTCGGATTCGGGTTCTTAAGAATGGTAACAAACTTTAGATTTGGCGTAATTACATTACAGCAAATTGTTGCCACTTACTGAAGGATGCATGTGCCGGTGTCTGCCGTAGTGGTGCGACGATTCCGGATCGGAGTTGCCGTTGCTGGAGCTCGGCGTGGTCGCATAGCATTGATTATCAAATAGGACATTATCTGACGGCGGCGATAAATCCCCGCAAGATCCACGCTCCAATTCCAAATACAATCCTCGTCCCGGATAGCCACGTCCAATTTCATGCGAAGATCTATGGATTTCATAAATAAAGTAAGAAGAAGAAGAACGACATATTATACTCTCGGTGCATTTTAAAATCAAATACGATACATGCCTTGAGCCGGAAAATCTGGAATTATGCGCCATGGCCGATCTCGGATGCGGATGTCCACTCTCAGTCTCCGAATGCCGTCCGTTATAGCGATTATTGTGATGGTTGTTGTAGTAGTTGTAGCGTCGGCGACCCATCTCCGGCGAGGTGACCGGACTCTCCACGCTCGGCATCGGCTTGAGCATTCGCTTCAGCGTATTGCTATCTAAACTCATACCATTATCACGATTCATCTCCTCGGTGCTCTTCGATTTATTTCTTCGACTAATATTGTTGTTTAGCACGTTGTGATGATGGGCGGCACGTAGTTCTGCTTCGCGCACCATATCAATATCCGAGTAGTCGACCGATTTCGTGTTTGTCAGCACATGATGTAGATTATCGTGCAGCGGTGGTCGTGTCGATGTCGAGGAAGATTTTGTGTTCGGCTGTAGCGTGCCGCCGGCTTGCGTTCCTTCCGATTTGGATGATTCAGTCGTTTGGGTTTGGGATTGTGTTTCTGTTTGGCTGGTCTGGAACAAATATTGAATTAAATATTGTATTACAATACAGCCAGCCGTTTGCATTTTTATTGAGTTACGAGCCTTTCATTCATTAGGACCGCAGCAAAACCCAGTATCGCACAACTCGTTAGTTTTACATAAATTACAATATTCTACGAATTGTTAATTGAACATTATAAATTACATTTTCATAATTAAATTGCGCAAAAACTTTATATAAAATAATATAATATGTAAAGTTGAATGCAGCAGCAGTATAAAAACATAGTAAATTGTAATGCGATAAAATATTACACACTCACACACACAACGTTCTTGCTTTCATAATTTCATTTCATGATTTATTTCAAGCTGTTTCGTTCCTGATTAATCATTTAATTCTAAAATATATTGCTTAACATGCTACATATTGTTATGTGCTAACAATTGATTGTAAAATGTTTAATTATTGTAAACTATCTACAATTTGTAAGTTATATCATGTTGGTACAAAAAAATAGTTTTTGTATTCCGCTTTGTCTCTTCTATGAAAAACAATTTCGTAATCGCTGACTGTCTTATTTTGTCCTTCCAACATTTATGATCTGTTTTAAAACGAGTATAATATTCTTTGTATTGTCTCTGGAAAATTTGTATATCAAAGAGTTTGTTAAGATCAGCAACGTAAGTATGTTTGTAGCTCTCGTAAGTAGTAGTAGCTATTTATTAACTATTACAGGCTAATTTGTTACTAGTGAGTATCGAAGTAATAATATTTTCCATTAAAATATATTTTTGACTTTTATAAGCAAGTAATGGAGATATTTAAACTGATGAAGGGTGAAAAATAACATATAGGTTGTTCCACAACCAAAACGTCGTTTTTATGTGTCCTAATAAATAGAGAATTCATTAATATTGTCCATAATACAATGGTTTTAATTTAATAATTCTTAGTGGGTAACTTTCCTTATTTCCACGATATGGTAGAGCATAATATTTTTCATAAACTTTATTTCTAACATCTAATTTGAATCTCCTTACATCTTATTTGAACCTGATCCTTGCATTGTCTCTGGACAATTTGCACCAAAATCAAAGAGTTTGTTAAGATTACGCAATTTGTGCCTAGCTTTTATCTTAACAGTACAACATAATATGTCAAAGATGAGTCCAATTTTTCATAAAGATAAATTTGAAATACTCCTATTTAGTTCTCCTAATATCTAATTTGAAGTGGGCAACACATTCTTTGCATTGCAATGAAAGAGTTTGTTAAGATCAGACAACTTGTGCCTAGCTTTCAATATTGCCTCAAGATGTTAAACAATAAAATATGTTGAAGATAAATCTAATTTTCGGTATGCACTGTAACACTTATATTAAATTCCAATATTTACATCCAACCTAACCTAACATTTTAAATATTCCTCCTAGTAAATATTAAGTCATTGCAAAACTTTAATAAACACAATTAACTATACCGTCAATAAAGCTAAACACAATATTTAATAATATAGAATATTTATATTTCCGAAAATGTTTGGTATGAAAATTGTTTATTTCGTTGTTGTTTTTTCTCTCCCATTTTGTTATCAGATTTTGTGACATCTAGAGGGAATGTTGTCGTGCTAATCAGTTAGAATCTAACCCAGTTTTATACTTTATGTAATTGAAGTTCACATTACATTCATATTTATAGAAATTAATGTGGATTGGGAGTGAATATTAAAAGGCACGTTGATTAACTAATTAAATTTATGTTAGAAAACCCACACGCTAACTCTGCTGCTGTATAAACTGCCTACATCTACATCTACATCATCATCACCACCAAGTTTTTCTTATTTCAATGTATCGAACAGATGTCAGAAAAGTTAGTTTTAAAATAGCGAAATGAAAATTTCATGCAATTTCAAAAACTCCATTTAATATTTATTGTTATGCCAGGTAATCAATTACCGCGCCAAGCCTAATACATAATTTATTCAAGCGGCAACTTAAACTTTCATGCCTAATGTTCTTTTGTTGTTTTTTAAATTGGTGTAGCACGGTAAAATCTTTCACTAAATAATTATAGATGTTATCATTAAATAACACCCTTAAGGAGGTAAATATCAACACACAGTGCATTCAAACACGCAAAGTTAATAGTAAATTTTATTACCAAACATAAATATTTATTATTGGCATACAGGTGCCGTAAAAGTTTTGTCACGCAAGATATTTGTTCAGCGGTAATTCAGGAATCAAACAGGTGAGTAGTCGCACAATCAGATAATCACAATAATAAATTAGTAATGAATACACGGTGTGCTGCCACCGTTGTTCTTGTTGTTGTTGCTTTTTTGTGTTTTTGGTTATTTTTTCTCAAAGCGTACCTAATTAGTTTTGCGATAACATTGATGAATTTAACTAAAATTGACTTTTTAATGAATGGAAAACTTTTCTCATTATTATTGTCATGTTATAAGATTAATTTTAATTATTTATGGTTGCTGGCAAGTAAATCAATATTGACGAGTAGCAGCGGGCGGGGGAGAGCCTTACCTCTGATCCCACATTATTCTGAGTGCCAACGGATGCTGTTATAGTTTTTGGTCCTGTTGTTGTGTTGGAAGTGTCTTGAGATTGCGGTTGAGTACCTCTGTCTCTTGTTTGACGCGATTGAGCACCTTGTAATGTACCTAAAAAGTGTTATGCTTACATTTTCAATATGTGTATGTTGTGTGAGATAAAAACCTTGTCCTGAGCCTGTTTGCGTTGCATTAACATTATCGTAAAGACTTGTGGAAGAAGTAGCTGCGGTTACTTTATCTGTCCTACATTCGGTATCGGTAGATCGAGTTTGAGCTCGCGGCAGCGTCGACGAACCTGTAAAATGGATATATATGTATATATTATAGGCGTATAGGAAAAAGTTGGGCGGCGCTGATAAGCGGAATATATGTATATTATATATGGTATTCTCTACCTCTATGTCTAGGATCTTGTGCTCGAAGTCTGGCATATTGTTCAGCTGTCATACAAGTGCATTGCGGTTCTCTAGCTCGGTTTGGCGACGCTGGAGTGCTTAGTGGTTTTCGTTTTGTTTTCACCTTTTGCTTATTTGGTGGTTCTAGCTTTAACGAATACGAAGACGACGCTTTCCTCGAGAATTTGCAGGAAGGCGACTGCAACATATCACACTACTATTAATAAGTAACCTTATTGCATGTGTCTTTTATTGCAAACAAACAGAGATTTTAAAGACAAAAAGGATGCAGAATATTACTGTATAATCCACAGTCGATTTTTACTTATTTTTTTTTATATCTGAAAAAGCAAAACAGTGCAATGCATTTTATGAATTAATAAATCCAACAATTATCATACAAAATGCATAACATAATAAATAACATTTTTACGATTATTTATACAGAGTGCGGCAACTAAATCCATATCAAAGAAACAATTTATCCAACTATAATTTATTGTAATTCGGAATTCGAATATCATGAATAATGTAAAAAATATTTGTAGAAAATTTTGGAAACGCCAATAATAGGAGGTAAAGTGACTGTAATCTCAAGGATCTGTGTTGATAGCCGAAACGTTAATCACTAGTAAAATTTTATAAAGTTTTTATTTTAAATAACGTCTGCTTTACCTCTTTTATTCTCTTCTCCAAAATTGCATTTTCTACAACTACGAGTAATGTGACGAATACATTACTCAATATTGCTGTGAAATCGATGAAATTATATTATATAATCACCGATTATTGCAATTATTACCTCAATACACTATCTCCAAAGCGATTACATTGTTTATCAAACATCCGGTTATAGTGCAAATTAAGAAAGTGCTTTATCGATAGCTACCTGCAAAGATGTGCCTAACTTAATCCGAGTATCGTATCGGTCGATCTAAATCCAACAAATTTTATTGTGAAAGATGTAGTAGTGCATAAGCTAAATGTGCTTCAAAATTTTATACATGTGTAAAGTGAAGTGATCAGAATTTCCATATTGGTTGGGATAGTACCATAATTAAATAGCTAGTCCTACATTTAAAACTAATCTGCAAAGTGTCCCACATTTGATTCTATGTTATAAAATATGAAATAAATTTACTAGAGTCATAGCAATTAATGTATTGTCTAGAAACAGTTCAATAAAAATTTGCAAAACACTCGTTAAACTTGTCATAATTTACATGTTCTTTGCAGTGCGGATAGGAGGTGTCCTACATTTTTGTCCAAAGTATTTGGAGTAGTAACCATCCTAAGTAGCTAAATCAACAGATAGTCACACCTATTTGTTTCAGATATGTCTACTTGTGCTTGTAGATAGTAATTACAGTAAATTGTGTTACATGCAACGATTCTTTGAACATAACCTCAAACATCGCAATTTGTGTGTTTCATAACAGTGTCAGTAAGTTTATAATAGATCTAAAGTTTTTTTTTTGTAGTGTAGATAGGGGATATTTAACACTTTAGTCCAAACTATTTGTACCGTTTATATAAGTAATAATCATCGCATGTAAAACAATTTATAGTCACACCCCTTTGTTTCTGACATATCTACTTTTGCTATAAATGAATCAATTTTGTACTATGTTTAATCGCATCCCACATTATTTGATGTATTAAAAAAGTATAGGCTTGTACAGTGGAGATGCAAGGCGTCCAACAATTTTGTTCAAACTATTGGTCACCTTATACAAGTAGTAACTATCCCAAGTAAAACAAATTATAATCACATCTCTTTGTTGTAGATAGGTAGTAATTGGAGTAAATGGTAGTATATGAAACAATTAGTTTATGCAATGCGGATACAAGGTGCGAAAGACTTTTGTCCAAACTATTGGTCATTTTATACAAATAGTAAAGATCCCAAGTAAAATAACTTAGAGTCACATCTCTTTGCTTCAAACATATCTACTTTTGATAGATATGTAGTAATTGCAGTAAATGAAAGTATAAGCAACGATTGCTTTGCAATAACCCCAAAAATCGTAATTTACCTATTCCATAATAGTGTCACTAAGTTTATGCGAGGCTTCAAAATGTCCCAAATTATATAATCTATGAAAAAAAGTATAAGTTTGTGCAGTGCAGATATAAGGTGTGAAAGTCCAAACTATTGGTCATTTTATACAAGTAGTAACCATCCCAAGTAAAATAAAATATAGATACGTCTTTTTGCTTATGCTAGATAGATAGTAATTGCAGTAAATGATATTATATGCAACGATTCTTTTGTAAAAAGTCCAAAAGTTGCAATATGTTCCATAACAGTGTCACTACTAGGCTTAAAAGTGTTCTACATTACTCAATTTATTAATACAATGCGGGTAGAAGGTGTCTCATACTTTAATAAAAAGTATTTGGTCATTTTATGCAACTAGGTTCAATAACTTATAGTTACACCTCTTTGCTTTGCAAAGATATCTACTTGTGCTAGATAGGTAGTAATTGCAGTAAATGATAATATATTTTACACAATGATTGTGTCGTAAATTACCACCTCAAAACAAACGTTATGGTAATCATAGTTATATTTAAATAAATTGCATGTTTTTGTTCGGATTTAGGTGCTTCACTCTGTATAGAAAGATGAGCGATAAACAAGTAGTTAAAATACAATTGTGTTTGATGATAAAAAAATGGTGATGCAGAGTGCAGAATATATATAAAAAGCGCATATATATATAAAAGTTTCAGGCATTAAAAAAGAAACATCAACAATTTTATGCATTCCATATAATAAGTATCTTTCCACGTAATGAATAGATGTGAGTAAGTACTTACACAGCATTCTCTAAATTGTTTCGCATCAATCGGTGATGTAAAATTCAAGCCCCATGTGTCATTGGTCATCGGATCCTTCCAATACACAAAACATTCAGAGGCCTGACCGATTCGCGTACCTAAAACACAACAACAACGCCAAATCGTCGGCATTAATAATGCATATCGTTTCGGCGATTGATTGAATGTGTGTGGGTGTGTGGGAGTGCGGGCGGAGGGTCCGTATACCGTACCTGGTTGCACAAGTCTCACATCCAAAATCTTATCAACTTGCGAATTGTAGGCCGTAATATGAAAAACGCATTCTGGTGAATCTTGTATACATGTAATATTAACTGGTACTAAATCTTCGCTGACTTGTTGCCATTTAACTGTGCCTGCCCCGCTTGCAGAAACATGAAACACTTCCGCCCACAATCTGTGAAGAATAACGCAAGAAAATTGTAATTTTACAGCAGCTACACAGAAAAAAATATAAGGAGAATGTTCGCTAACGAATAATACCAGCGGCATACGCTTGCACCATATTTATTGAACGAACTCTTATGTCATGCAGATTAACTTTATAATTAGATTATACATTTTTTTCGTCCGTATTGATTGTGACATACTTTTATTATTCCTAATTCAAGAAAACCGTGCATGAGAATTGGCTTTAATTATACGAATTGGACCGAAATTGTGTCAATGCTACTATACGTATATGAATACGGAAATTCTCACAAATTTAATTGGAATGTTAAATATCATAAAATGCTTCCGACTATTTTTAGTTAAATTTACATTTACACAATTAAACAGCAAATACAATTAAAATAGAATTACATTTTTTTATTCCAAGTTGAATTTATTTTATTTTACAATGTTAATCATGAAATATTTCGTTTTTTTTTAAAGGAAAAAAAAAACTCTTCGGCAAGTGATGGAAGGAATATGTAAATAAACTTATATACAAAAATAGAAACACAACTTCACGTTTCGCTTTTGATTAATATTTTTAGCATTTATGATAATGAATGCTTTGAAATATAAACAAGTTTAAGTTTAAAATTATGCATTGTTATCAAAATAAAAGAAGTGATTATTCAAATAATACTATTCTTAATTACAGCTTGATAAATAGTTGCAGTAGCAGTGAAACGTTAATTAATTTTTCTTGAATTTCCTTCATATATAATTTTGAAAAATCATAGTGTTGATATAATTGTGTGTTCGTTAAGAATTTACTTTACATTTCTTTGAGAATTCTTCAGCTTTATTATAAATAAGCAATGTAATAATAAAAAACTTAGTTAATTCGCAAAAAATGATCAATATTTATTTATGTTTTAGTATATTTCATATTTTTTGTGAATCAACAAAATATTATATTATTGTGTTTATAATGAAAGAGTCGTTAACTGTAAAAAAATCTATTAAAAATGTTTTAGTCTCTTTTATAATGTGCAAACTATCTTTGATACATATTGGTTATGCCTACCACACCTATTACTCGTATTATGTATTTGATTTACTACAAACTAAGCAGAAAATCCAAAATAAAGTAATTATGTACTGAAGAAGGCGGAAATAAAATCATTACAACTGATTCTTATAAATATAGAATATTTCTTCCCAAATCAATAAAACGTTTTCATTCAATACATATTAAATAATTGGTATTATTGATGAAAGAATGGTTAACTCCAAAAAAGTTTCTCGCATCTATTAAAAATGTTTTAATTGCTTTTAGAATGTGTAAATTAATTTCGATACATATTGGTTGTGTCTACCACACCTACTTATTACTCGTATTATGTTTTTGATTTACTAAAAAATATGCAAAAAATACAATAACTGAACACTGAAGAAATCTCAGCTGAAATCATCAGTACTGGTTCTTTTAAATTTATTTCTTTCTGAATTAACGAAAGGTTTTCATTCAATAAATATAATAGATAGGCAATATACAGACTAATTTCGATACATATTGGTGGAGTCTTCCCCACCCACTTATTATATTTAGGATTTACTAAAAAAATATTTAAAAAAAACAAAATTTCAATTAGGCATCATTATAACATGCTGAAGTACAATTAGTCGATTTAAAATATACTTTTTTTTACGATATGGCCTTAATTTTTTACTTAATACCTATTTGCAATATTTTTTTAAGATGATTCAAATAGTTGCTTTACTTGATGGCCATTCTTTCTTTAAAAAATGTTGACAGAGTGTACCTCAGTAACTGTTTAATATAGTTAGTTTGTATAAACATTAAAAATATCAACAAATAAATAAAACAAACAAATAGTTGCTTTATATTAGTTGTTAATCGTTTTACGATGATTACGCAAGCAAAAATTTAAAAGCTATATTTTTAGACGAATGCTTCTAGTTTTGATCTTGGATAAATTATTATGTAAACTAAAATATGAATAGGGAAATCTAAAAAAATGCAGAATATCCAAAATAGAATAAGTGTGCACTGAAAAAAGCACAATCGATAATATTCGAAGCTAGTCTGTAGCATTTTTTGTAAAGAAATGAACAAAATTAATATAAATATTGAAAATTGATTTAATGTTTGTATTTAATCGTTTTAAGATGAATTCAGTTATATTTGGTAATTTGATTACCTAATTCTATTTAAAATAATGCTTAGAGTTTTGATCTTGATTAAATTATTGTTATGTAAAATATGCATAAGGAAATTTGGAAAAAAATGCAAAAAATCCTAAATAAAATAGGTACGCACTGAATAAAGCGTAATCGATAATCGTCAAAACTAGTCTGTAACATTTTTTGTAAAGAAATGAACAAAATTAATATAAATATTAAAAAATATCAAAAGAATATATAAAACAAATAACTAATTGCTTTAAATTTGTTGTTAATTGTTTTAAGATGTATTCAGTTTCAAACAAAGCATAAATAGTTATATTTAGTTGACGCATTTAATTACTTTTAGACTAATGTTTATAATTTTTATCTTGTTTAAAGATTATGTAATGTAAATAAGTATTTATAAGGATATCTAAACAAAATTATGCAGAAAATTCAAAAGATACTAAGTATGCATTGAATCGCTGATGTTTTTTGTGAAAGAAATTTAAAAAAATAGTAAAAACATCAAAGAATTAATAAAACAAACCAATATTTCCTACATGTTTGTTATTAGTCGTTTTAAGATAAATTAAGTAAGAAATAAAAAGTTATATTTAGTTAAGTTATCTAATTATATTTTTAGACGACTGCTTATAGTTTTGATCTGGGTTGAATTATAGTATTATGCAAAGTGAAATATATGTATAAGGAAATCAGAGTTTTAAGCTTTTTAGATTTTTCAAAATACGCTGTATGTAAATAATGCGATATTTTAGTTTGTGTAAGAAGTGATATGTCAAAATATATGGATAAAGTTTTTCCTTGTGTGTGTGTGTATGTGTGTGTTGTGAAAATGTGCAGCGCATCTTAGTTTTGGTTGTGGATGTAGTTTAAATCTAGGCGTGGCATAGATTGAGTTGGTTTCAACTGAACGTTGAATATAATACCTTAATAAATGTCCATCTCTTCGTCGAGATGTTTGCCAAGGAGAATCCTCATATCGGTAAGCTTTTCGTATAAGCGGCGTACAAGAACAGCTGAGCTTATTACCCATGGCTGCAGGGCACTGGCACTGACTCCTTTGTCACCACATATCGCCGCCCTCAGCACCTCGAGTGCCCCATTGACCACGTACACCACGGTTCAGCGATTGAGACCGCTGGTGCAGTGACTTTTGTTTGTGCTGCAACCAAAAAAACAGAAGAAATTTAAAACAAATTTAATTAAAAATTTTAATATTGATGAGCGAACGGGTTATGATTGTGAACGAAAACGTACAAATTAATTATACACCCACTCATTCACTCTCTCGCACACACACACACATACATCGCCAGATAAGCCCTAATTAAATTGCATATTTTAAAACACTTCGTGTTGTTGTTGTTGTCGAGGAGGAAAATAGCAACAATAGTTGCTTGCTGTGCTGCTTGGTTGGGTGTTGGGAAGTAGCTGTACGAAAATATGATTTAATGAAATACGTTCACCTAATAATTCACATCTAGAAAATTTGAATAGAGAGCATTTTATGAATGAAAAATAATGTGAACGTTGCGTGCATGATAATTACTTGGCGATTTTTTTCGCTCTGCGCGTTTCCAAACCGCCTTTAATTAAAGAAATATACGTATGTGTTTTTAATACACCTACATTTTTGCTATATTTAGCCCCGGCAAGCCTTGAACTTAGTCAAATTACCATGCATATTTAGCCCAAATTATTATTACTACATATTGGGTTGATGCATAATTGCTTTATTTATTATTTTTTCATCAAAGCAATCTTTTCTCTCTTTCAGGAACAAAAATGCGTACCGAAAATCATCTTCATATTCGCCATATAATGTTCTACCACTTTGAGAAAGGTGTGCCTGATCGTCGAGATCCGATGGCCAGCAAGATTTGTGTCGCCCGTTTTGAACCTCTTGAACCAACTTTCAATTTTATTGTTGCTTTAAAAAGTTCGTTGAGATCGCAAAATGATTCTGCCGCTTTACATTCTTTCTCAAAGTGGTAGAGCATAATATCGTGAATATGAAGATGATTTTCGATACCCATTTTTGTGTCTGAAAGAGAGATTACTTTTATGAAACAATAATAAACAAAACCGCAATAATTATGCACCAACCCAATATTTTCGCTATGACGATTAGATAATGCAATAACTTGGATGTGGAAAAGCAATAACAATAAAATTACTTGCAATAATACTATGTAGTAACTAGGATTTTTCCCCAAAAAAGTTTTTATGCGTCTTTTAAAAACTCAAATAAGTTTAATTTTGATACTGACCTACTCTACTACTATTTAAATTTTAAAACGCGAACCGAAATATTTGATTAAGACATGGAAAAATTGCGCCAGATTGATTATATCTGATTGAGCCATTCATCTTAATATCCTGCCTTTCATGCGTTTTGACAAATTAATAGTCCATTTCGGAATGATTACATGTTAATTTATACACCGTGCATGCATTAACATTTAAATAAAAATTTTGATTAATTAAATTTAACGTTTTTGTATAAGATGGCAGCGCGGCGATATTACAAAAAAAATTAGAATGAAATTGCTTTTAACAATTCAGCACCTTTCACGTCAATCACTCGCTAAATTTTTATTAGATTTTCGCTTTTTCGATATATATAGATATATAAACATTTATTTAGTGTACGAATTGGGCCATGACGATATTGTTTTGCTACTGGAGAAGAGGAAGAAAAAGAGATGTAATGTGCGGCAAATATAATACATATTTATAATACGTTTGGTGGTCTATGCTTAGGATGCAAAGGAAGCGCCCCAAAAATAAACATCATCATCTTGTTGAGGAGCACACACCGACGACACACTACTACAACAACTACATACATACAACGACACCCGCACACCAACACACACACGATTTCATTTCTTCTCGGCGAGATGAAACCGTTTGTGAGAATTATCGTGATTGGAATTAACACATTTAGTACACCCCGATATATTATATATATTGGTAGTATTTGCCGAAATGAAGGAAGAAGAAGGAAAAAGGTACAGTTAATGAAATCTGCCAACATAAAATACAACGACAACGATGACGATGAAAGCGTATATTGTGTGTGTATGTATGTGTGTTTTTTCTTCTGTATTTTGAGAACGATTGGCGGCTGTTGTATGGCGAATTTTGCGCAATTTTTCGTGGGGGTGTCACGTTGTCTGTGACACATTTCGTATTGTCATCAAATATATTTCATAATCGATTTTGAATTAGGGAAACTGAGTCTATAGTATTGAGTGTGCACAGCATCCGTACCAAAGTAGATGTTTAGGGAGGGGCAGCTCATCGATCGCGTGCATCCCGGCAAGTGACGTAACCGTCTAAACATCACCATCCTACAACCAACTCTCGCACATATCTATCGAACATCAAATTTTAAAGCATTGCCGAAATGATGGGGAAAAAAACAACATGTCCGATGTGTTGTATGGGATGGATGCTGAATGATTTTAGGGAAAGTTTAATTGCAGGCGCGGCGACCGAACGAACGAACACGGTGGTCCACCACCGGCTTGTTATCCAGCATCGCAAGCGTCGTTTCGTAAAAGGGGGTTGGTTTAGTTTGGTTTGGAAAAAGCGGAGATGTTTTATTATTTGCTCACCTCAAGATTATTCCAGTTTTGTGCATTTATTTTGGATGCTTCTACACTTCCTTTCGCCCCCATTCTAATTCACGAATAACACACAAATAATATAAATAATAAAACGGGAATGTTGTGTCGCATAAAAAATTGTTTATACTATAGGAAATATACTCTCTGTATGTATGTATTGCGTGTGGTTTGGTTGGCGAACGGAGGAACACGAATTGATGCAAAATGCTGCTGCTGCTACTGCTGCTGACTACACTCTCGTCTCCGGCATATATAAAAACGTGCTCAACTAATTAATTCGCATTAAGCGGGGCAACTAACAAATTAAAATCGAACGAAAAAAAAGTCCACACGAAACGATCCGTCGTTTTGTTTGGCACTATAATTATAGATATGCACTGAATGTAAGTTTAGCACATAATAACAACTTTAAAGGTTTTATAGAGGTAAAATCGACCGTAACTGAGAACGCGATATTTCAGGTCATAGTATGGTTGAAAAGCTCGTCGCCAGAAGGCGCCTTCCTGAAAGCAGCGCATGCTTCAGCTCTCGCCCACTACCTTTACG
The DNA here is from genome assembly GCA_030264715.1 of Adinopsis sp. GC000173. NCBI lineage: Eukaryota > Metazoa > Arthropoda > Insecta > Coleoptera > Staphylinidae > Adinopsis > Adinopsis sp. GC000173. Next base: position 20,290 of record JARJDW010012404.1, read on the forward strand.
GTGAAAATCCTACCGAAAATTTTTTCCTCGCTCTCTCGCTCTCCCTATTCATCCTTTCTTTGAAATTTTAAACATTAAATAACAATTGTTCGCTCTCGCACAACAATCATTTACTTTCTACGGCTTTAATTTCGTTAATAAAAATACAATCAAGCATTTTTCGAATACAATGACGACAACGAGCAGCAGCAGCGGCACAAAAAATAATAAAATATAAAATAGAAACTCGCACTCGACTCTGTGTCTCTCTGCCTGCGTGTGTATGTGTCTGTGATTAATTTTATACTCAATTATGCATAAACAAAAACAAAAAGGGGATGCGCGCTGTTGGTTTAATAATTTTTTTGTCGCTCGGTTTTGGCTAGCTAGCAAAACGTTTCGGCAACACAACCAACAACACACGTTCATCTAGCCAGAGTAGCTGGTGGAGGAAAAGTCTACGCTTGTTTTTGAAGCGGTTTTTTTTCTCTCAAAAGGGGGGTGTGGTCCTTGTTGTGAAAAGCCACACATTTCGTTTAAATAGAACAACAAAGCTATATAATAATATCTAGGACTACGCAACCACCCTATATTAACTTACCGTTTCGTACGAGTTTTTTGCTTTTTGCGAGTATGAAGTCGTTTATAGAAAATTTTTATTACATCTAAGTGGCGAAATTAATCAGCGAGAAAATGGGATCATTATGAAGTAGTATGAAAATCACAATATTAATTGTACTAATTAATCAATTCCTAGGTCATCCTTAAAGTCAGTCTTTCGATTTTATCATTAATTATTATTTTTTCTTTTATTAAAGGTCTCTTTTTTGTATTTATGTATTTACTGATTGGCTTTTCTTATTCCATTATATAGTAAAACAAAATTGCAAATCGAATGAAAAAATTATAAATCAAACAACAGATGATCGGTTCTTCATCTTAAAGAATATTTTATTAATAATACATAAACCAATACAAAAATAATGGATAAAGAAGCGTGAAAAAAATCGTTGCTGAAATGAAATAATAATAATAATATAAAGAATAATAATAATAATAATAATAATAATAATAATAACAAATACAACAATAGTGATGAGTGTCTTGTGTGCGAATGTTTATTTAATTAGCAGCATCGAATTGAACTGGGCACGACACACATAATATAATATATGATGAGTGTTTTGTGATGCTAGCTAGATGCTAGAGCTATATAGCAGCAACTAATGTAAATAAAAAATAACAGTGATGGTGATGTGGTGGTGATGAGCGACGAAACGTTTTATTATTCGTTGCTCGTTTCTCGTTATATTCGTTATTTTGTTTGTGGCGCACTAAAAAAATTGTTGTTGTTGCACTTAACGATTAAATCACATATTATTGTTTTTGTTGTCGTTCGGTTGGCAGATATTGTTCATATTTTAATCACTATATTATGTACATTGTCGATGGTTTTATTTGACCGTATTTTGAGCATTTATTATACATAACATTATAAGGGCGTTATTCCTTTTTGGTACGCGATTTCGCCGCCAGAGACCACGACGACGACGACGGCGACGACGATCACGACGACCACGACGACGAGGACGAGGAGGGCTGCTGCTGCCACACAGTTCGTTGTTCCTCACTGCGAAAATTCAAAAACTAGGTCGGGAATTTGGCCCGCCTTTCTTGTTTGTATTTATTCGCATCGAATTCGAGTCGCGCTACTATTACACATCTCATCTTGATGCTGGTGATGTAATTGACGCATTTTAATATCATCGCAAAACCACCACCGGACACGCCTTTCTTTTTTCAACCATCGTCATCAACCATCGAATAATTTGCATAAATGCGTGCGGTTGTTTTATCATAATCAAATAGTTTGAAGGAATGAATTATTTATATGATGATATTGAGCGCGTGGCGACATCTAAAAGAATTATGAATCATTCATCGTATGTTTATTGTGCATTTCGTTGATTTTTTCCCAACCGAGCGAGCTTAATCTAATATTGTACGTTCGCACGCAATTCTTTTGTATTGTGTAGAGCAAACGATAATGTTTTGCAACGAGCAGAGATTAGGTTCATTTACATTAAGTTTATGAACGATTTGATTGCGAGATAGGGAGTGCAATAGCATACCTAATCGGGGAATTTTTATATGAATTTAAATATTTTTTTACGATTCGTTAAATTATTATGCTAATTATTTTTACTTTACTAGCTGATGATTGATAAAAAGACGTAAAGTATTAACTATCGCCTAGATAATAAACATTTTTATATACTTGGCATTTTATTATAAATGAAATTGTGATAAGTTTTGTATCCTAAAAAAAGTTACGAAGCACTAATGAAATTATTATGGTTTTAACAAACATTAAATTCTCAAACAAATCCTTGTATATTTTAATAATTTTCAAATACTTTTAATATTTCGTAATCACTTTTTAATATCTCAGCTAAAATGTGAACTTATAGATCGGTGAATAATAATGCAGCTAACTGAGATGGACAGTATTTAAATACGTAATTAATTACAAAATATTATTCAAGAAAGTTGCAATTAAATGCATTAAAGTTGATATTTATTTGAAGAGCTCGATGTTTGTTTTTGCTATTTTACAAAATCAGTTAATGGCGATAAAATTGGAATACTTTTTTTAATTAAAGCCATTATTATTATGAAATGATTAAATAAAAAAAATCATCGCATTGACAAAAAAAAACTTCAAAACATCCCTCTTTTAAAGCAACTTTTCCATATTTTAAAGACAACAATATTTGAGATCAATTTAATTACATTCAATTAGGTGTTTAAAATTAATATTTTTATATTTAGTAAAAAGTAATTCTTGGTTTAGTTTTACAATTTTTCAATCAAGAGGTTAAGGCGTTGGAAGCGGAAAGATTGCGCTCAATAAAACCAAGGGAAGATTTATCAACGACCAAGCCGACCTGTTCACTTCCTCACTAATCAACTTGCATGTAAATTTTGTTTCAAATTTGTTGTAATTTACAAATCTACTATAGCTTTGAAAATGACGAAAATCGAAACTACAGTCAGTAGTATGCAAATAAAAGATTGTAAAACTAAAACTAGAATTACTTCTTTACTAAACATTAAAGAGTTTTACCAAGTAACAACCTCTTCAATCAACCATATTTGTATTTTCATTCGATTTTTTAATTGTATTTTAGTATTTAAATATATTTGTGTATTTGATGCCCATTCCTACCAGCTAGCTAGCCATTCCCTTTAAATTTTCAAATTTCATTTCATTAAAGTACTGCAACTGGGAAAAATAGGTGAAGTAGCATTTCATTACTTTTACGACGGTGTGGGTGTATTGTAAATTTATATAGAGCATTTTTATGCATTTTAAAGCTCATGAAAACATCGCATTGTATCTAATCGCAGCTATTGAATCGCATTTTACGTTATTTACTACTACAGTATATAAATTAATATTAAAATCAAATAGTTAATGATTCCCAGTAGATTATTATGACAACGGTTGCGTTAAATGGGAATAGATTTATTCAATTCATCAAAATCTTACATAAAATTGCCGATAAATTTATTTTATTAATACAATATAAAAAAAATGCAAACATCTAATCATTATTTCAAAGAAAAGGGCTCAGTTTCCCTCCACAACCAGGCTTTCGCTTCCTGCAGATTCTTTGCATCCAAAAGTGGTCCTAGAACATCCCGACACCGTTGATGATACTCATTTAAGCGATCGCATTCCGCTTGTGTGAACAGCTCCTTCTTAATCATCTTGGTTTGAATCGGGCAGAGTGTGATAGTATTAAATGTCAGATATCCGCGATTGTTGAAATTGTGTTCAGCCGTGGCAGGTACAATTTCGACAATGTCTTCTAATCGAATACCGAATTCATTGTCCTGATAATATCCAGGTTCGTTCGATATGAACATGCCCGCTTCCAAACCAGGATCCTCATTGCTCGTACGCCATGATACTTCCATAGGGCCTTCGTGTACGTTCAAATACATCCCAATACCGTGTCCTGTTCCATGTCCGTAATCCAAACCAACTGCCCAGAGGTACTGACGCGCAAATGAGTCCAAACAATTGCCTTTAATTTTCGTTGGGAAGACCTGCGCGGCAACTTGTATTTGGCCTTTCAAAACACGGGTGAACGTTTCCATTTGAAAGTCGGTAGGTGTGCCAAAATGCATAGTACGCGTCACATCGGTGGTGCCATCGCGGTACTGTCCGCCGGAATCGCACATGTATACTGAGTCTTTAGTAATTGGTAGGTCAGTTTCTTTTGTTGGTTCGTAATGGATTCTCGAAGCATTTGGACCTGAAGCGCTGATTGTAGTAAAACTCGGACCGACAAAATCTTCCTGTTCTGCTCTGAATTCCAACAGCTTGTCAGCACCGGACATTTCGGTAATTACACTAGTACCATTTAGTACTTCTTTTTCCAACCAAGAGAAGTAGCAGGCTAGTGCAACACCATCTCTAATATGCGAGTTGCGCATACCATGCTTCTCAACATCGTTTTTAATAGCCTTCATCAACTGAATGGGTGTATGATCTTGAATTAACCTAGTATGTGGCACCATGCTAGCAAGCGCTGAATTGCCACGATGGCAGCACCATATCCTACCTTCAGTTGAATCAATTAACGACTTCAATTTCGGCTTAATTTCTTCGTATTTATTTAACATAAACTTAGTTTCGCCGACTTCGTCCATAAGATGTTTGTTAGCCTCTTTTGTGAACTTATCCTGATCGATGAAAATCATAAGCTGGTCATTGGTAACAATAACGTAAGCAAAAAAGACGGGATTGTATTCAATATCGGATCCGCGCATGTTTAACAACCAAGCAATTTCATCCAGGAATGTTAACACTAAGACAGTGCATCTTTTTTCCTCCATCTTTTCTCTGACCTCTGCTAGCTTCTCTCCGACTGTTTTGCCGGTATATTTTAATGCTAAAGGTACTGGTGGATTGGAGGGTAACTTTGGTTGGCTTTCCCAAATTATATCAACTAAGTTTCGTTCCACTCCAATCAAATTGCATCCGCCTGCTTCGAGTTGGTCCTTCAACGGTAACCAGCGATTCAGGCTTAGTAGGTTTGGATCGACACCGACATTAGAACCACTCGGCAAATTGTTTGCTAACCATACTCCTACAACAAACAAATTAAATATCTTATCATGTGATAAAATTTAATTACAATGCTACAATTAAGATAAACATCTGTCTACTATCTTTTGATCAAGTGTGCATTATGCAAAAATACCTTGCGGTGGTGTCGCTGGCAGACCATCCTTCATCAAAGTCCAACTTGCATCCATCTGCTCATTTGCTTGCAAGTAATATCTCCCATCCGTCCACATAAGTGCTTTGTCCATTGTAATAACGGCTGTTCCAGCCGAACCAGTAAATCCCGACACATACATTCTTCGCTTATCGCATTCCGCCAAGTATTCGCTTTGATGCGGATCAGCAGAGGGTACAATGTAAGCCTGCAACGGTGTACTCACATATTGCGTATCCTGCATCAATGCTCTTAATTTTTTAAGAATACATAACGTTGGTTTCGGTGCCATGTTGATTAATTGCTTTACTGCACCAATTGTCTAGAAAACAATAAAAAGTTAGTTTAAATAACGATATTTCTAATATCGATATTGTTATCAACAGATAACGTATACTTGCTTAGTAAAAAAATACTTTCATCCTAAATAATAAAGATAAAGCTGATGTCAAATTTTTTGACAAAGTATTTGTAAAATCACGCACGAATATGCAAAATTTTGAATGGAATGGTGGAATATGTAATGAAATAGGTCGCACGAAAAATGATGAGAAATGTATGGAATTTTTAGGTTAGGATCAACAATATGCTTCATATTTGTACGTTTAATTTAAAATAATTTCTATTTATTTTTAATTTTTTTATATTTTAACAATAAATTAATGTTATCAAACTCGTAGAAAGTAATTTAGATTGAAAAGTAAAATTTTGGTCCGCTATCATAGGCAACTTCAATAGCACCATTACGTTAATACTGGTTAATACACGTATTAGATAAGATTAGATAAATTAAGCAACTAATGCGATAAGTTATTATAATAATTGGAGGTAATATAAGTGAACTTAGTTAATTAACCAAAAAAAAACATTTGATTTTGAATTATCAACATAAATCAACACGTTTTCAATTGCTACGTCACATACTTACATTGCAAGACATTTTGAAGTCTGTGGCATGATAGAAATAAAAAACAAGAATGTTATAAATAATTATTTTAATCTTTCAAATAATATACAAAAAAAGAAAAATGAGAACAAAAAGTTGTATATAAAATGATATTTACGCTTAAATGCATAAATAATGTAAATGAATATTGGAATGGAATTGCAACGACTACGATCTAGTGTATTTTCCCCAAATATGTAACATGAATACGGAAGCAATGAATAAAAGCGACATTACTAAGACAGGTACTGGTCCACTGCAATAAAATAGAAATTGTTTTAATAGATAATCGTTGATTTTTGGGAGCAAATAACTTACACTTTGATGCCTGGTGAATCGTCGGTGTAAAATCTCCACATTCCACCTGTGCCAGCTGCTGTATTCCTTGCACGAGCAGGTGCTGTGGTGGTTTTCCTTTGCCGTACCGTTCCTCCCGTGGTTGAACGAGGAGCAACAGCCTTGGCTGGCGATCTGGATGAAGATCCAACAGTTGTTGAACTTGGTGCGGCAGGCTTTACACAAAATTTCATTAAATTCTATGAAATACGATTGATTATTAAATAACTTACCATTATTTTATGTTACAATTGTATACTTAGACTTATTTAATTCAAAATAAAATGTAAGACAACCTATTAACTATCGCCGTGTAACTGCATATATGCTGCTGTGTGCTGTAAATTTAGAAATGCGATGAACGGCTTGTGATGTGTTGTTTGACACGTTGGCATACGTCACCAAAATAAAATACGCGCTACCAACGGTGTAAAACTACCGTTACTTGGACTCATACTTGGACTAAAATCAATACGATCTTTACAAATAACTGATATACTAACATGAAATAACTAAAAAATTAAAGCGGCAATCATAAATATCATAATTACAATAGGTTTATAAATTAAGCAAATTCTTGTTTTTTAAATTTTTTTACAATTCAATACATTGGCAGCCATGGTGTTAAATTGTTTTTATTCTGTAGTGGGGTTATGTTTAATAAAGAGTTGACAGGTGACATTTTGACATATGATAGTAATGATTGACATATAGAAACTTATAAAAATGTTTTATTTGGCAAAATTTTGTCGGATATGCATTACACCCAGTGATAAACTCTTCGACATCGATAGTTGTGATTATGACAGTGTGGAATTTAGCAAGAAGCTGGAGATTTGCACGAAAAAGGTGAAATAACACAATCAACTTTCTTTTTTTATTGCCCTATTGATTTTTCTGTCACAGGTCATCAACAAGGAGGATCTTTCAACACAAATATGTATGTCATGTGTGGAAAAGCTGCGAATCTCCTACGTTTTTCAGGAAATGTGTTTGAAATCGGATGATATTTTACAGAAATACTTAAAGGAATTGCTGCGCGAGAGCCAAATGACAAACTCGAAATTTATTAATTCAGAACTGAAAGTTACATTAACGCCATTGTCCAATATCAAAGTGGAAAAAGCTGACGATTACGGAGAGGTTATAAATAATGGACAATTCATCAAAGTTCCACATATAAAGTAGACTATTACTTACATTACTTAATAATGCAACACTATACTTAATTCATTTTTAGATTAAAATCATTTAAAAGCAGTCATCTGAACAAAATCAAGAAAAAGCGTGTCAGCAAAGATCAGAGATGCAGTTTACTTAAAAAACTACTGTTAACAATCAATAACAACACGATTGTAAGTACACCGACGCAGCCATCGGCAAAGTCACCAATAAATAAGAAGCAGCGTCGCGGCGGTGGTCTTAAAGATCTACTAGTTTTTATTAAAGGCTACGACTTTGGCTATAAAATCAATGAACCTGTTCCAGAATCGCGTGAAAATACGGCTCTAGATAAATTGGAACGTTTCTCGCAGACCTTCTTCTACGCGGATTTTGCAGATTACCGAAACACGATTTTATCGGTGATTGAAAGCAATGTGGAGAGTAGCGATGATGATGAAATGTTTGACGCCTACGATGAAGAGGAGGACAAGCGATTGTGGGCACCGGATGAATCAAATTTGATTCTGATTAAGCAGGAGCGACTTGACATCGACGAAGAAGAAATTACCGATAATGGTATTGCGATCAGTGAAGAGGTTAGCGTCGAACCGGTTGTTAAAATCAAGACCGAGGTGGCGAGTGAGAATGAAGACGAAGCTGGTTTCCTACCATCGCAGCTCGTGCAAGCGTGTTACGATGAGGGTGTATGCGTCAAAAGCACTGACTACGCTTCATATCGTAACAAAAATGGATTAATGCATAAATATCAAAATAGTATAGTAAATAGTTCTGTGATTAGTCATTCATCGTCGTTGTTGAATGCGCCGTCTAGTTTGGAATTGCTCCAGCAATTCACCATTCGGACAAAAAGTGCTAAGCGAACGATATCGCCAAATAATTTAAAGTGTCGGACGAGGGGACAGCCGTTCATCAATCCACACCTAATGGAACAATTTCAAAAGAGAAGCTTTAAATGTGATACATGCAATCGTTGTTTTAAGAGTCCCGGATACTTGCACTCGCACTGTACCAAAATGGGACACTAAATCAAAAAATAATTGATTTATTATTTATTTATTGTTATAGTTTTATATATTGATAAGATATTTTATTAATTTAATTCATTATTTTACACATACGTATTGATGAACAAGCAAGCGAACAAAGGGTAAGAAATCACTGCCAGTTTATGAATACACAAAATGAACAAATTAACGCAAGGTTGCAATTTATCATTAAACTGTATTGTAGCGTTTTTCAGTTACATAACGTAAAATTGATCTGTTTTATTGGAACGCTACTTTTTAAGCCAAAAACAAAAGCGTCAATTATATTTTTAGATTAACCGCAAGATACTTAATAAAACAGTTGACATTTTTTTGTTCAAAACTACTCTAATATTAATAATTATTAGCACTACTTGTTGGTTTGATGTGATTTATGTCACGCAATTAATTGTTTAATTAAATTTCATGATTACGCAAAGCTAATTTATTTACAAAGTATTTGACAGAATTAATTTTGGGCGAACTTACTCCATTTTTACACGAATAACAAAGCATGCAATCCACAGCAATAAATCACATTGAATGAAATTTATTGTTGTATTATATATTACGTATACTATAAAACTGCTAATACATTAAAAATGATTTAAAATTGTATGAGTTACAGACTAGTCATGATTTATTTAAAAGCTTTAATTCTACAAATCTGAATTTAAAGTGTTGGTTACTTATGCACAATGCACAAGATGGTATCAAGTTTGATTTATATATTTGATTTTTTGTTTGTTGAAGATTTGAAGTGTATTTTATGTTTATGTTGGGTTATAAAGATGCAATATTGTTGATTTTACTTTTGCTAAATTAACAAATGATTTAATATTGTGTTAGTTAATTTTTCCAGGAGCACGGTTTAAAATTTGTACCATCTTTTTTACTTTGAAATATATTACGTACTATTTTGGGTGGTACACATTACAAAATACCTATTAGATTATTTTGTAATTAATGATTTTTTGTGGTTTGAATTATTTTCTTCGTCTCAAACAATAAAAAATAGGCTTGTAACTACAATTGACAAGTATCGGTTTGTTGTAAGTGTACCTCGAAACACTCGTTTTTGTTCGAAAACCGTTGCTCCTGAAGAAGTTAAGCCATTAATTATCATATTGAATTATGATCAATCAATGTTTAATGTATGAGTCGAAGTAATTGTTTATTTAAAGACAATTCAATTAATAATTTAGGGGATTATTACTAAATACATTGTGACAAGCCACAAAGCTTTTATTCAATTAGTGAAAAATTAGTTATTTTGCATTTGATATTGCTGACTGAAAATAATCTACTATATAATTACTATTACTATATAATTGACTACTATATAATTTAACATTATCTAGAATTGTCTTTATCTAAATAAAAATCGACAGACATAATATCGGACAATATGATTAAAGGTTTTTACCGTCGCTACTAAAAATCCAATTGCAAGAAATAAAGTGACTTTATCACTATATAGATATAAGCTCTTCAAATTTGTAATATAAGAAAAATATTTTAATTACTAATTTTAACGGTTTATTTTTTGAGTAAAATTAATGATTAATAATTGTACATTCTCAAAATTCTAAATTCGAAACTAATTTTAAGTTGACAGCTAAATAATTAACAAAAGCATTGATCGAATCGATAACATGGAGAAAGCATTCTTAATTGTTATGGTATGGTTAATGAGTATTTAATACTTTCCTGGAGAATGCTATGCTTTAACTGTATACCGCTTTACAAATGAATATTATTTGTTAGAAATTTTGTTTATTTTATTACAGAATATTTAAAATATTTAGATTTTTAATGTTAAAAAAACTAAAAATTTAATTTAATTGTATTTTGTTATTAATTTATAATTTATTATTATTATAATGTAATTTGTACAAATGAAAACCTGAAAAAGACTATGTACTTTTATATGGAGGGCTTAGAGTCTTGCACTTTTCACGATGTTTTCAATTCAAAACTAAATGACATTAAATCTCTTAAATTAAATTTTTCATTGATTGTAATGCATACTCAGCGTCATTTATTTGTAAACTAGCTTTAATGGCCCACTTTAATTCTGAGCCCTCCATATCTAACTAATATGATATATAAAACAATGAAGTAAGCGAAGAGACTTTGAAACGAATAGATTGTAACCTTGTCTCTATCAAAAATGCACTCAATTTACTATAATCATCAAGTATCATGCAATATAATCCGCATTTCAATTATTATCGGACTAACAGGCCAAACAAAAAACACACACACAACGTAATAACGTCTCAACGTCAGGGATTAAACGAATTGCTTGTTCGTCAATAGATTTACAAAAGCCAGTTGCTTAATAAGCAAACGTAACTTATTTGATAAATTGTATAGACTTGTTATAATTATTTTTGTTAACGCTTTTCATTATTTTTGCAATGACATGATCGTCAAAACAATGTTATAAAATTGTATAGATATTATTTATTTATTGTATGTAAAGTACAAAAATTTACATTTAAATCATTAGGCTACTAACAAATTAAAAAAAAGTATAATTGTGAATAGCTATGTGTTCTACCTCCTAACAAACTACTTTTTATCTTAATTGAATTTAAAGAATTTATTTACGCGCACTGATTCAACAATATTAATTTTCTTACATGTAATTCAACGGATGTTTAATTTTAATTATTACGTTATTTAAAAAAAGAGAAGACTGTCACATGTTTAAGCACATTTTTATTCGGAATGAAATGAAAATTAATTGTTAAGTGTACGTAAAACGAATTGTAAACAGTATTGCAATTTTGCCAATCGAATTTACTAGACTTTAAGAATTATATCCATAACAATTTACAAGAAAACAAAACTAAATACAAAAATGTAGTTGCTTATTGTTAGTTGTTGTTCTTTTTATACTTTCTACTAAATGAACTGTATAAAAATTTCTATTATAAATTCATTAAGGGAATCTTATGTAAAAGTACATAAAAATATTTAGAAAGTCTTAAAATATATTATTATAAAATGTTTTTTAATAAAAAAATAATGTTTAATTGACTTTGACATATTTCTAACCTATCACGTTTAGTAATTGTTTAAAAATTTGCAATGCATTTATGTACTTAGCAACATTCTTGTACGTGTTACAATCCTACACCGCTTGTCCGTCAAATTCAAATCTCCCGCCGCGCATCTGTCACGATCCGGACCGACATGTGTTGCGCGATCACACGATCGTTCATAAATAAATGTTATTTTGGTGAAAGCAAGTTTTTTTTCTTAATTTTGTGTTAATTTTATTTAAAAAAGATTGGATAATCGTCCAGGATGGAGATAGCAAATGCAGTGGGTTCAAACCCTGCACCGCAACGAACGAACCGCGTAATGACTGAAGGTGTTGGTGCTCGAGTAATTCGAGGACCAGGCTGGAAATGGGGAAAACAGGTTAGTTTTTACCTCAATGCATTTTGCAACGAACTAATGATGGTCTTTAGGACGGCGGCGAAGGACATGTGGGAACTGTACGTAATTTTGAAAGCCCCGATGAGGTTGTGGTTGTATGGGACAATGGTACTGCTGCTAACTATCGTTGTTCCGGACAGTACGATCTGCGAATTCTTGATAGCGCCCCGACTGGTGTGAAGCACGAGGGAACGATGTGTGATACATGTAGGCAGCAGCCAATATTCGGTATACGTTGGAAATGTGCGGAATGTAACAACTACGATTTGTGTTCGATTTGCTATCATGGCGATAAGCACCATCTGAGACATAGGTTTTATCGTATTAACACACCAGGCAGCGAACGTGTGTTTCTAGAAACTAGACGTAAGAGTAAAAAGATTACAGTAAGAGGTATTTTTCCTGGTGCACGTGTTGTGCGAGGCGTTGACTGGCAATGGGAGTATCAGGACGGCGGGAATGGACGGCGTGGTAAAGTGCAAGAAATTCAAGACTGGTCGGCAGCTAGCCCACGATCAGCTGCGTATATTGTATGGGACAACGGCACGAAAAATCTCTATCGTGTTGGATTTGAAGGCATGGCTGATTTGAAGGTTGTAAATGATGCGAAAGGACAGACTGTATATCGCGATCACCTGCCTTGCTTGGGCGAACAAGGTGCTGGTCAAACTGGATCACCAAATCTTAAAATAGGCGATCAAGTTAGTGTTGACTTGGAGCTGGAAATCGTACAGTCGTTACAACATGGACATGGTGGTTGGACCGATGGCATGTTTGAATGTCTCAATAGTATAGGAACGGTTGTTGGTATTGACGAGGATCACGATATTGTTGTAGCCTATTTGAGTGGCAATCGTTGGACGTTCAATCCAGCTGTGTTAACGAAAGTGGCAGCTCAGTCGTTTGGTGAGAATTATAATGAAACACCACAACAGCAATTTGCAGTTGGTGATGTGGTACAAATATGCTCGGATTTAGAACGTATCAAAATGCTTCAGCGAGGACATGGCGAATGGGCTGAAGGCATGGCTTCTGTAAGTTAACAGATTGAGAATGTAATTTACAGATAAGAAATAATCTTCAAAACTAATTTGCCAATAATTGCATTCAGTAAGGATATATTCTTACTCAATGATAATAGCCTATAGATTTATTATTTGAGTCTATATATTCGTTAATTTTGATTAAAGCTATGTCTAGAAATGTATAATATTTGATAGGGAAAGATTTCAGTGAAAATCCTCAGCGTATTTTAATTTTTAATGCATGGAAAATTTTTAATTTTATTTGTGACCACTAGAGGGATTAAAGCAAATACTTTCCCCTAACTCTGGTGGTTGCTTTTTAAACTAATCAATTTTGGATTTATTGAATAAAATTTATCTTGCAATTTCTTATTTGTAAATTATATATTCAATATTATAATTGTTTAGTATAATATTTCATTGATTAATGTTTCATTTTGTAGACGTTGGGTAAAATCGGTCACATTCAACAAATTTACCTCGACAACGATCTGAAAGTGGAAGTATGTAATACGACATGGACATACAATCCATTAGCAGTAACGAAAGTTGATACCAAAGACGGTACACTACATTCAGCAACAAGTGGCGAACGCCTAAGTGCACTTTTAAAGAAACTATTTGAAACGCACATGTCAGGCGATGTGAACGAGGAGCTGGTCAAAGCGGCCGCCACAGGCGACGCACAAAAATGCGAAGAAGTATTAAAGCAGTGCAATACGGCCGGTGCCGGTATTGGTCCGGATGTGAACGGTGTCTTTGCCGGTCATACCGCCTTGCAGGCGGCGAGCCAGAACGGCCACTTGGAGGTGATCACCGTGCTGTTGCGATTCCATGCTGATGTTGAGATTGAGGATAAGGATGGGGATCGGGCGGTGCATCATGCGGCGTTTGGTGATGAGGCTGCTGTCATGCAGTTGCTGGCCCATGCTGGTGCCGATCTGAATGCAAGGAATAAGCGGAGGCAGACTGCACTGCACATTGGCGTGAATAAAGGCCACATTGGCGTGGTGAAGATGCTACTGGACCTTGGATGCCATCCCAGTTTACAGGTGAGTAATTGATTTTGATTGTTTTACATCTGACTTCACCCGAACAAGGCTTTAATTTATTTCTGAATTGAATTTTGAATAATTTCTGTAGCAATTTATCATCAAAGTTAATTTGATTAACTTATGATTAATCAATGCACGTCACATTTGAGTTACTTTGATTTTTTTATAGTTTCTATGAAGTATAATTTTAATCTATACTCAAGGAAATCGTTATTACTTAAATTATTTCAAGGCAGTTTCGAAAAGAAAACTCAATGAACGAACTAAACATGACAGAATATTTTCTGAAAGCAATGGAATGTTTGATCAGTATATTGTTTAAGCTTTCTTTGGTTTTATTGGTTTTGCTTGCAAATTATTCATTTCAACCGAATAAGAGAGTATTGATTTTGAATTGGAATATTTTGCCGATGGCTGTAGAACATAAATACTGTAGCAAATTTTTTGTTATGTATTTATTAATTCATGTTGTTGTTGTTATTGTTGTTGTTGCTGCTGTTGTTGTTCGAGCGTTACGTTAGGCAAAGTTGATCTAATAATATTTTACCGACGTGATATTTATTTGATATAAAAGTTAGTAATGTTCAAGCTTTTTTCAGCAGTACCCTTGTTGTGAGGAGTGACATTAATTGATTGCTGTGCACTTATAAACTTACAATAGCAAAAATTGAGAGTGTGTTTGTGTATATATATGCATACAGTATATATATGTACATTTTTATCGCTTCAAATAATTATCAATCAATGTGTCAAGTGTTAACGCAAAACATGCATTTGTTACTAATCGTTAAGCTTGGTGCACAAAAAAATAATAGAAGGGAACATTTTTTACGAATTGTAGAAAATGCGCGCTCGGTTGATGAAAGAGGAGCAAATAAATTCAGCGCCCATTTTCTTTACACTCCCCCTCTTAGCGAGAGTGAGGAAAAAAACCGTTTCGTTTTTAGCGTACTAAACTTTCCGCACATACAAAGCTTAATCCCATTTTTTTGCATTTTGTCGCCCACCCCACGGCGCGACGGCGCTAAAACGAACGCACGAAGAGGGTCTTTTTTTAATTAACCTCGGTTACTTAAGTGCTTTTTTATCTTTTCGCGGCCGATTAGACAGATTTGCTTGTTAATATTTTTCTAACCTCCATCCACACACACACGCACACATACATTGATACAGATACGTACTACTCACACCATCACACCCTTATTACATATATTATGTAGCAATCTAATTGTTATTTCCCCCCCAAACATGAAATGGACATTACTTTTTATTTTACCGACTTTAGCACCGCATTAAATTGTTGAGGTTTGCATCAATAATAGCATCGTAAACACTTTTTTTGTTCTTGGTTTATGTTATTCGTAGGTATACAACAAATATCCGATGTAATAAAATGACGTGTAATAAAAGCAAAAAGACAAAACTCAGCAACATAATAACACGCTTTTATGCGTGTGGAATTTCAGCAGCGTGCATTTTATTTTTGTGGCGTAACACATAATCTTATTGGATTAACTCTTTACAAAATGATGTTTTAATAAATGTTTACGTTCTGATCCTCCTCACTGCTTCCAACAAGCACGCTTTTAAAAACAGTTTGCTGGTCGGTCTGTTAGTCACTATGTCAGTTGGACAAATTTGGTTTGATTTGAGTTTGTTATATTTAAATTAAAAATTTCATATTTTGTTCCTTATAACAAAATTCTTCCTTAGAAAGTGGGTTCTAAAATGTCTTTTACTCGTACACTATAACAAAATATGTAAACTAAACTATTTGAAATCTGTCAAAACTTTATTTTACTCAAAATATTAGCGCTGTTCTATGTGTTTATTACATATTTGATGAAAAGTTATACGAAATTGTACCACTTGAACTCAAAGATCCAATACGCCATCGCTTACATATAAATAAAATTCGATTTATTATGAAAAATTGTATAGAAATATTTTATTTCCAAGAATTTTGTAGCACATTTACAGGGATGTATTGAGAAGAAGAATATTTTTTCAATTTTGTCATATGCGATCTCACAAGACGCAAATGATAAAAAATCGGGTTATTATTGTTACCGTTCTTGTAAGAACAGCAATTATTTGATGTGTACTTTAGACGCCGAAGGGTGTGTGTTCTAATCAAACGAAGTAAAGACTTTTTTTTCTATATTTTAAAGTCTTAGAGTAACTAGCATTGAATCGATCAATTAATTAAAATAACTGCAAATATTTAGTACTTTAAAATATACAAAAAGTGTCTTTACAACGTCGGATATGAACACACACTCTTTGGCTTCGATAGTATACGTCACATCTCGTATGCTATAGTAATTTCTAGGATAACATGGCTTAAACATGTATCCATCAGCGATTTTTGTCGCTACGAACATACAGCATATTATAATACAGATATTTTTGAAGAAAATAACTGGAAATCATTGTTGTTATTACAAAAACAATGGTAATAATGAACAAAAATTGAAAAAAATCATCTTTCTGGATATATCCCTGTAAAGGTGTAACAAAATTTTATGAAATATAATATGTATTTTAATTAATTGATCTATTCAATACCAGTTATATACATATAATAGTAAGCGTATAAATTACATGATAAACTTGCATTTAAAACACATACCTATGCTAGAGAAGTAGACATTAAGGGTTGTGTAAGGGGTAGTCATACTTTACTACATATTTTGGATCTCAGAATTTTGAAAAGTAACTAATAGGATAAAATTATAAAAGCTTAACACTTGTGGTAGGTTTCAGGTCAGAACCGACGATGACAGTAGGTCGAAACGTGTAAACTATTTAAATAAAATCCAATTGGAATTTCCTAAAATGTTTTTTAAATTTGTAAAGGACTGGATTTAAAAGCGTTTCATATATTTTCAATTAGATTTAACATATGTAGGTTTATTGAAGTTAATACACTTTGAAATCTATACTTACGTATATCGAAAAATATTTCTTTTCGTTATTCTATTTCATTATGATTCATGAAGAAATAGTGACAAAGTTTTGAAATTCTTTAATTACTAACCGTATGAATTAATGGCAATTAATCTAAGGCAACGTTTCAAGTCAAGTGTAGTGAAGTGAAGTAACATTTTACATTGTTTCTAGTTTGCATATATCATCAATTTTCGAATTGTTTACGAATGAAACTAAATATACAAATAACTAAACTAGTCTACGGTTGTAATTGTTTTAATAGAATGTCAGAATAAGAACTAGATTTAATAATTTAACATAATAATTTTCAAAATAGACGTAATGCGTCTTAAAATAAGTACAACATATGTTATTATTAAATACCATTCTTTCTATTTCTATTTATTTTAGTTTTTAATTAAATCTTTCGCGAAAAAGAATACAATTAAAGTTATATTACCGAAAAGGGCGCTTTAAAATGTAAAATGAGCCTAACTGAAATTTAAAAGCTAAAGTTTAATGGTGTATACATAAACTAATAGAGAAATACTATAAAATTTCAAAATTAAAAATAAGAAGGGATTATCATTAAATGACAACATAAAGCCATCCGAATAAGCAAAAAAAAGTAGCAGAAAAGCTAGGTTTTTTAATTATCTTTATAATATGTCTGTATAATATGAGCATTAAAATGCTATTAGAGACGCTTTTGATGCCATTTATGCTAGGATATTATTGTAGCACGACTTAAGCAACTTTACCCTATTTAACATTCAGTTAGATTGTTTTAATTAATATATTAACTCAACTGGAAGGAAATTCGACGATATTCATTATTGATCATATGGATTTTTTTTTATTTTCAACGTTTGCTATTTAAATCGTTAAAGTTTAATTAATGAAAGCAATTCGGCGGATAGCTTAATTAGATGAATTGTTAAACAAAACCTACGCACTCCAATAACATCAAACCTAAAATAATGTTTTCTTTGAATTATATTATATTGAAAGGTTTTACTGCTTATGTGTGGGAAGTTCTAACAACAATTTAAAGCGAACTTGGAAAGCGCACATTTTATTTATGTTTATGCATGGGATGGAAATGCTCTTTAATGTTAACAATACGTACAAAAAAGTAAAATGTCATTTTAAGCTATAATTTTTACAGCATTATGCAGAATAATTATTTTCGCAAAAATATTTATCTACGTGTACATTGTTTGGTAAAAAAATTGCACACGAGTCTTTCATATTATACTCTTTTTTTTCTGTGTTGGTGCGCGCTATACTATGTTGACTTTGTGAAGAATTTCAATCATTCACAATTAAAATTGTATGAGAATTGAGATAGAGCGTTTTTATTAGATTTTTGATAGAAAAATGTTGCTCGCACTAATTAAATGCGAACGCAATTTTCGTTTTCCAATCAATTATTTCATTTTGTTTGATACATTATGTGAATTTGCATATTTATAAATTTGTATAAAATTTATGCACTGCGTGTTATGTGGAGATAATTATAATGTTTAATTGTTGAAATGAAAGGCGTAATAATTGTTTTAATTAACATATAGAAAAACAAAAAAACGAATGCAGATAAATTTAATTGTTCGAATTAGTTGTTTTTGATATATACATTAGCGTTTTGCGTCGATGGTTTTTCGCTTATTGATATTTATGTGCGTCTAGTAGAAAATACACGCTGGTGTTGCGCAAATATTTGCAAGGTCCGACAAATAATTTTTGATTGGGATACTGTTTGACGACCACAAACATGTGACCATGTGATAGTTTTAGCTGCTTGCTAGAAAAATGAAGGTGAATTTGATGTATAGTATGTACATTTACCTACAAGTGATATCAAAGCAAAAATAATATGTTAACTTTTGTATAAAAAATTGCGTTGTTAAAATATGAAGTACTTTAACAAAATACGCAAAATATGCTTCAAAATGCAGCAGATTCGTAAATATGGCTTACACTAGTGCACGTCATCGGCTTAGTTATGCCGCAAATCTCTACTGTACTACATACATACACCTGCATTTCTAATGTGCACTAGAGAAATGTATTTACACAAATGATAAGCGTTTTTGGTCTTTGCTGGTGCCGAAGTTGCTGATTTATACTTACCAATTGGGCTGACCCAGGAATATACACAACATTTGGCTTCAATTTGTTTTTAAGACCAGCTAAAAGTTAAAATATAAAAGTACTTAATTTAAATAGATAAATCATATACATCTTGTTCTTTAAACAGATAAATACATAATACGTAATGTGCAAGGTGCGCAAGAACTAGGTCTTATAGGGTTTCTAATCTTTAGGGACGTTCTGCATTCTTTCTTCTTCTTTTCGGGGTTCCCTATAACGTGTTTAGGTGCACTGCGATGCTTTATAGTGCAGGTATTCTTCAAAAATGGGCTATCTGCATCCACACTATAATTTTCCGAATGCTAAACTGCTACATTTCTGTATCTAGCGAGTAGCCATCATAGTTTTTTAGAGAACTGAATAGATGAGGTAATAGAAAATAAATTTCTATTCTGATTTTTATTTAAACTTATGCGAAGCGTCACCGTTTTAATGTTTTCGGGTGGTCTCACTTTTTTGAGAGGTCTATTTGGTTTCCTCGTTAGTATACATTCTTGCTCTTACTTTTTGAATGTACAGCAAGTTTGCCTGTCAAAACGAATGCCCTCTGTTTAACAATTCCAGATTAGTCATTTTGGGCCTAGTCTTTACTTTAGTTTCAATGCATGGATGTGCACTGACCGCGGCATGGAGACTTCATCCAAACTTTTTTATCGTATGTTAGAAAGTTTTTATTTGTCTACAAAGATTGATTGAAATGTGTATATTTTTTCAACTTTAAATGTTACTAAATTTGCAGTTCCTTTTATAAAACAATCTCAATACTTTGTTTTATTAATTTCTTTGTGACATTTCACTTTATTTGTTACCGAAAATCAAGCTAGTTTAGCAAAAAAATCTGAATTACCTTGTGCAATAACTTTTTCAGAACTTAACAATTTATTGCAGCTGATAAACATATAATCGTGTATTACAAAATATTTTACAAGTTTCCTTGTTGCAAAGTTAACGAGAAAACTTTTAAATTTTACATTCAACGCTTTTGCTAACAATATTTATTATTTACACATCAAAATTATTTAGCGTAGGCTTAAATTAACGAAACGTAAATTAATTACTACGCGATGAGGGCTGTGCTGCTTGTATTGAATTTTTTCCAAATACGTACGTATGTACATAGTTTCTAAAACAGAATTTCTTCGCTGTCTAAATGCTAATTAGCATGCATAAAACATGCATTAAATGTTACACATTTTGCGAATTTATTACATTGAAATGTGGTGGAAGTGCGAAGTACTTTAAAATAATTAGTATTCATTTACATTTTAAAGCAATGCTCTGTACTACGTTGCGTTGGCTGGTTGGTAGTTTCGGAATGAATAGCACAGCACAGCACAGCGCAACGATGACGCCACCACACACCGCCCAACGAACGATGAGCGAAAAATTTTTCGGACGACAAAAACACATAGAAGGGACGACACACAGAAAAAAAAGCGCGCGCGCGTTCATTTGCATCAGTAATAATTCTCGTATAGAGAAACAATGCGCTGAAAAGCACTTTGTCATGTAACAGCATGTGGTGTACGCTTTCTATTATTTTTTTACGAGCCGTTAAAAAAGATATAAAGCCGCTATAGATGCCAATTGGGTCTCGACGATTCAATTGACATCCGAACACGATGCAAACGCTATTGAATTATTGTAAAACATACGCGACGGCCAGTTGTAAAAGTACACTACACTACACCAGTTTGAGTGTGTATAGTTTTTTTTCTCTCTATTTTGGGGCGCAAATGTACAAGCGATGTCACACTTTAATAGTGATTTATACGGGCGTTAAATGGAATTAATGGTTATGTTATAGCGCATTTTGGGACTAAATTACTTACTTGAGAATTCTCTCATTGCTTTCGAAACTTACTTCTCGTCGTGTTTCTTTTTCGGGCAAACTTTCGGATCATGTATGTAATGTTAGTTTAAGAGGGCGCAACATCAAACTTGACTTGTTAATGATGATAGTTTTTAATATAATTTATCTGGCGGCGGCGGAAAAATAGCGCGCCGAGCAGTGTGTGAGTTACGTGCGCATTTTTTGGGCGCCGAATAAATTAATGAGCGCGAGAGCGCATTTAGGTGGCTGAACGAACATGCGGTTCTTTTATATTTCAAATGTAAATAACTGCAAGAATGTATTATACCGGCATATCCCGCATAGAAAGTTTAAATGAAAAGTGCATATATGGACGAAAATAATAATTTGCTTGCTAAGAAAATCTTAAGACCTTTGATAAACAAATAATTCTAAACTTAAATTTTATTAATCTTATGAACTCTGGACCAATTTATTTATAATTAAATTATACGAAGGTATAAATATCGAACTTTAGCAAATCCTTCATATTTGTCATTGATTAAAAACTTAAATAGATAAGAAATTGCATATGTACGAAGGATTTGAGATGTAGAGGGCACAGTTAATGATATTTACGAATTCTTTTGATGGTTCCAACACCTTACATTTTAGAACCTTTGAAACATTGACAACCTTTTGAGAATTCCAATAAATTAAGTAATATTTGAGGTGTAAATCTTTGATTATCGAATATTTCATTAGTTTCGCATGTATGCAATTTTTTAATCAATGATTTTTTTAGATACTTACTTTGTTTTTTTATTTAATTTAATTTTGTGCTGTTTGTACCTACCTATACGTATGTAGTTTGGATAATATGCATTCGCATCGCTAACAGTCCGCTTTAATTATGTGGGCAAAAAAGCGAACGCGCTGTTTATTTTATCTGCATATTTACTGAATTTATTTTAATTAGTCTATACACATCACATCGATAAGCTAAACACTCCAGCTTTTTTCCCCATAAGTAAATTGAATAATTTATTGATGTTTATTTTTTATTCGCTTTTTGCTAAAATGCGAGATTAAAAAATAATGATTTTAATCATGTTACTGTAGTTACTGGAAAGTTTAAGACTTGGGTTTTTGTAGACAGAAGAAGAACTTATATGGCAAAGTAAAATTGTACAAGTTTTTGCAAAAAGTGACCTAACTTTAATAAGCTAAGATATAACTTTTGTCATTAAAAAATGGCAAAACTATTTAAAAAATAAGAAATGTGGTTATCAAATTAATTTTACTTACTCTAAAACCGCTTTTTGTGTTTTTAGGACACAAATCCATAAATTCCAACATGACACTTTTTAAATGTTTATTACTTAGTTAATTTGAACGGTAAAACGATTGTTTTTGTGTAGTAAAACGTTCATTATATGGCATTTTACATTTTTTGATATCGAATGTGAATATTTTTACTACAGTTACTGTCAATCTATCATACTTCTATGCAAATTCAACTTCTTTGTCCAATATGTCATACATTTTGTTCCTGTTTTATAATTGTGCCTTTATTCATATGTTCATTGTTCTATAGATAGTGCTTCGTAGCATCTCTACCAAGAACCATAATTAATCTACTAAAGCAACGGTGTACAACCTGCATTTTGCGGGTCATTTGCGGCCCTCGAAAATCTAATAGGCCTATATAATCATTTAGATTTGCCCAAAATTGCAAAGTTGTTACACATTTTGTTATTTTTTGATTAATTAAGACTTAAGACTTTAGTTTGTCCCGATATATGGACAAGCCAAGTCATCATAGTGGCTACAGTCTAGTCATGTACATAGAAATTTTTAGATTTTGCTTAAAAATTGTAGGAAATTCAATTCAAATCCACAAATCTGAATAAATGTTCTTACGCTTCTTCTTTTTATGCGCTAAGGAGAAAATGATTTTCCAGTATAAACATCTTATTTACAATTTGAACATTTAATCGCATTTAAATCTACAAAAAACATTCCATTCATGTATATAATCAAACAAAAATAGACATACTCTTATTTTCTACCAAACAACATTTTATTGATTTTTCAAATCAACAAGCACACTTGTAATTACACAAAAATTATATAAATTTCTGTATTAGTATAAACGATCCATTCTCAAAGTGCATGTTTATGATTAGCAAACATTTGTCTACTTCACAACATTTATTTCTCGCACGTAATTGAACTTGTAATGCGTATGGATTTAAATAGAATTTATACCGAGATTTGAATTGAATGGCAAATCGCATTAGGTACTCAAAAGGTGATTGTAATATTTACACCGATAAAATGTATTCGATTGCATTTCATCAAATTAATCGATTGTATAATGCGTGTACAAATTATTATACTCGTAGATAGATAGATAGATTGACGTGCGGGAGCGATGATGGATTGTAAAAGGTGTACTAATGTCTGCGAAAAGATTTATTAAAGCTCCCAAAAGAATGATAAGTTAGGTTAACGAGTTTGCAACTTTAATACTTGCATAATTAAGTTTCTAATCCATATTATTTGCTGCGAAAATTAAAATTTGCAACTACTTAAATAAACTTTATTACATAGTTTGTATTTAAATAATTTTATGCCAGCGAATAATAATTTGCTGAAAATTTTAAAACTCCAATAAAACGGTTGTTTGTTTTGGTATGTATGCAAATTAGCCTGCTTTTGGCTAAAAATAACAAACTATTAGCGGAATTGATTTATAATAATGCTGAAAAATGTTGTGCGAGCTTTCAAAGCCTCATTAATTTACACTCGCTTTTATTATGCTTTATTGCGTTTAAAAACAGATAATGTTTACCTGTGACGAAATTACATCGAAAATAGTTTATATTACTTACTTTAGGTGATTATACATTTTAATTGCCTGATCAGGGAAGGATACAATATATTAAAATTATTTCCTTATTTTCTCGTAAAAGTTTATATTTAAATTACAACATATTTTGTTTATGACTGTATGTATAAAGACGTTAACATCGTTTTATGAAATGTTGATTTTGAAGTGATCGAAACATGCAAAACTGCATTTTAATGCAATCGTATTGAGTTTTTTAAGTTGCACACTCGAATAAAACATTTCTTTACGCTGCCACATTAAAAAACAATTTATTTACAAAAATGCACTCATGTAGTATTGTGATTGCGCTTTAGGTTAATAATAATGCCAGCAATATAATTCTGTTTGTAGCAGCAGCATTTTTTTTCTTTTTATTTTGTTTACGAATGTTATTGTAGCAAAAAGATCATATATCCGACGACATTCTTTTATGCAGAGAACATACTGCTCACTAGCCATAGGGCAAGTGCATGTTTTTCTACAAAGGATAGTAGTACTTTGCTGCGCTTCTTTTGCAACTTTATACTTGTATGCAAACAAAGTGCTCAGAGAAAAAATTGCCTCGTTTTATAACAAATGGTAAAAAGTGTTCTTGAAGATCTAATTGCTGTTGACTAATTGCCTTTGAAACAGCTTAGAATATTAAGCAAAAATCTTAAAGAAAGCAAGATGTTGTGCTTTTGTTGATTTAAAGTGACATCCTTATTATTTTCACTCTTTCATTGAAGATTGTTGAAGCTAGAAGATACGGCGCTACAAATTCGAAGGAAATATGTATCACTTCTGGTAAATATTTTATTAAGATCCTTTTACACTTTTGAGAGAAAATTTAATGTTCAAGGATAATTTCCTAAGAAACGTAGAATATTTGACATTTTGTCGCAATCTTTCTCAATTTTGTCCCGATTTTTCACGTTTTTCAGCAAACTTTTATAGAATGAATGAATGAATGAAAAATTGCAAAGACGTATAAGGAAGACGTAAAATATGAAGTATATGGCTAAAGCATTCGTTTATTTTACTATTTGTCCAAGTTTTTTTTAATAAGTAGTGAATGTCTATTGACGCAAAGTCTTAGTCAATTGCTTTTAGCAACATTTTTATTGTAAACTAAATAAAAAAATGATTGAATAATATATAAATAATTGCTTGCAATCTATTAAAAGTTGCACAATTATTAGTGATTAATGTACTATTGATGGAAAAATTAAGAGAAATCAATTTGAAAGTAAAAAAGAACATTTTTAGTTTGGATTTTTTAAAAGTCAAATTGTATTGAGGAAATTCAACGTAAATAATCATGTTGATTAGATATAGGACCATCAAAGTGTCTACCACAATACAAAGCAAGAACCCAAGAATGTATTCAATTTAAATAATTGGCAAACTTTTATTTTAATAGAAAATAGTTTTTAAAATCTGCTAATCAAATTTTGCCCATTTAATCCTTTTAGGACGCAAGTGTACATTTCTTCAAATTTTTAGGATTCAGTGGTTTCTTTTCATTTCTATATATTAATTCTGGAATAAAATAAACGAGTTGTGAGACTACAGGGATATACATATAATCCCACAAAGGTAAAGCAAATCAATAAGAATGATTTATAGGACTTGACTGCAAATCTGAATTAAATCAAAAAAGAATTAACAGCTCAAAATACTTGAGAATACTACGAAAAAGTAGGCACATTTAACACATCTTACTAATAGTGAACAAGGATACGAGGTTCTAGACAAAGCCGATTATATTATAGCTAAATTTGTTTCCATGTATTCATTATTATTAATATTTGTACTTTATTATTAATTTTTGTATTATACGACTGTGGCAGAGTTCTATAGGGCCGATTACTTGCCGAAATAAAGCAAAAACAATTTGCTGGCCAGTGTCGTCTCATGTGCGACGTAATTTGCAACAAAAAATGTGCTTCTAACGTAATGTTTCATTTTAAATGAAAAATTGTTTAATTACGAAATGAGATACTCGTATTTTTTAGCAATTGTACATATGTACGGCGTTTTTTTCCATCCATTCCTTCATCGTTGTGGCATGACGAGAGCTAATGCGATAATTCCAGCTGTATATAACATTTTCTTGACGTCGCTCGGAAAGTTTTTGCGCCACAGCCACAGCTCGCAATGACAATTTTACATTTTATGATTAATTCATTCAGACATAAATATCGCGAACCCATTTTAACGCGCAAATCTGCAAATAAATTTATTTTTTATTTCGATCTTAGCCATGGCAATAATATAATTGAAGCGACAGCGAAATTCAAATCATAATGAAACGCCTTTTTGTTAATGATGTTGACAAAATAGAAAATCAACTATTTTTGTACGCCGCGTAAAGCACTTTATAATCCAGGATAATTCAACAAAAAAGTTTATGAATTAATTAGACTTTTAATTGCCAGGCATATTGCTCAACAAACAACTTTATGAAAGGATATGTATATGCTGCTAGTGCTCTCTATATTAAACGAATTTATTTGGTTGATGATTTGCTTAATTTTTATTAACTATCGGAGCAAAATAATGAAATCGGTGGGTGGGTAGGTACTTTCCAGAGTACTCGAATTGTAGCAAATTTACTGATTCGAGTTAAAAAATATTTAATAGATACTATAGGTAGTTGGATTCACATAAGCGTAGAAATTATTACAAAATTGTAATAAATCATTCTAAAATTTATTGTTGATACATTTCGATTATTGCATTTAATAGTTGCTACTCATCAGCAATAAAATGTGAATTATTGATTGATTCTTGTTTATTTAATATTTATTTTATTTTTTAATACATGCATATTCCCAATGAGTTGCAAAGAATAAATTTTTTAACTTTGAATCTTCGCTCTTAATTTGTTGAACATGCGGTTAGTCAAATGGAATACAGTGGTACTACATGATTCGAGATACGAGCTGCGACTCGGACTAATATTCTGTTTGAGAACCGAGGTGAATCCGACTACGAGCTTCAATTCGAGACATTTCCCCGACTGGCGATAAAATTGCTGGCGTCTTAGCAAATAATATATAAAGTTTCATTGAACGAACTAAACTCGTATCGCAAAGTACCACTGTACGAGTATATCCAACGCATTTTCTTGATGATAGTCTGTTTACTAAGTTGTTCATTAAATAATATGATAATACTTGTGTGGCTGATAGGTATTTACGTTGAAATCCTAATATTTAATTAATCAAAAAATTGTTCAACATTCGCAAGATTTTTAATTTTACACAACGACTAGAAAATTGTTTCCAATTTGTTTATGAATTATTAAATTTTATTTTAAATTGCCAATTGCTTGAGAGCTGAAAAATTTGTCTAACTTGCAAATGTAATTTTCGTGTTGATTCTTATCTCTCTCTGTCGCTAAAAATTGTTATTGCTTAATTATCAATGTAACAAAACAAACATTGTTTGCCCATTTTGGAGAATTAGTTATGCGCGATCTTAGCACAAAGCACGCACAATGGGATTTTTGCATTGTTGTTAAACAGAGCGGATAAATATTGTTGGGATCCCCCTCGGTTCTCTGTATGTATGTATGTAGGTTTACGTAATACATGAAAACTGAAAGGTTATCGGTTGCTTGGAGTACGCCAGACCTGCATAATTATCATTATACGTTTGTTTATTGTAATGTGCTGGTTTTTGTTGCACATTTGCATATTTTCAGCAATGCGGATTATACATTTTGGTAAAGTAAAAAACACAACACTCTTTTTGTTTTATAAATAATGTTATGAATGCGGCATGTTGTCATTTATTTGCGGCTGGGCGATCATTAGGTTCTTTTTATATCAAATTAGCAAAATTGGTTAATTCAACGGATTAGTTTCTTGTATGTAGCACCACTTAAATTTTGCCCAAAACATAATTTAGATTTTGAGGGCAAAAGTTGGCGCAATGGATTTGGTTTTAGTTTTGCCCACAATTTAATTGAGTACTATTAGTGGAGGGTTGTGTTTGTTGCCACCCTCTTTAGCGGTTTTTCCCATGCCCAAGTTGCGTCGACGATGTGGAAAACGATATCCTTAAATTTATAATACGATTTGATGATTCAGAAAAACCGACATCCTATGTAAACGTAGGCTGTTTTCAAGATGTTTGTTGTTTATTGATCTCCATTTTAGCTATTTGAGGTACAATTATTCTAGTTTCCTCTTCTGTTTTTACAAATTTTTGTTTTTTGGCATACCTTTAATGATTTTTTACAATTTTGTTTGTTGCCATTTTTAAGTCAAGTCTACAAAGGGATTTCATATTTTAAAATATATTTTAATCAACAATAATAATGACTTTTCTCTTTTGATGCTGTTCACATGTACGATTTCTCTTAAAACAGCTCTTCTTGTACATCTTATTTTAAAAAATGTCAAGGGTTTCTTGAAGGTTTGTTATGACCGTTTGTGTAAATTATTATCTCTTTTTAAGCATTTCATATTTTTTGACGCTTTGTGTGTTTATTGCCGCGCTTTGTATAGCGTTCTTTTTTCGAAGGTTGTGTCGTCGTCGATCTGCAGAACGATAACCGTAAATATCGCTTAAAATGTATGTACGTTGTAATACGTAATACACACGGCGCGCAAAAAAGTGTATGTTTTATGATGTAAGAAGATGAGCGAGTTGAGGGCGCCCGTTTGTTTGCCGTCTCTGGATATGTGTGTGTGCTGGTGCTGACAAATCGTCGCTTTATACGCGGAGGAAACGCATTGTTTTTCTAATACGTTTGCATGTCGGTGCTCATAAACTACGGGACCCGGGTATACGGCGTTTGCTAGGCGAGAGCGCGTGTTCGCTCGCGCGTTTTTCTCTGTCGCTGCCGACGACGTGCGAAAGTGCGATCCAAATTTAAGGCGCGCCATTTGTGTACTCTGTGAGTTGCTGCTGTACTACGTGTATTGTTTAACGAGACGACGTGGCCGTGGTGTATTAACTGGCGGAAGTGCTTCCCCATTTCCGACCGGCATCATCAGATTTGATGTTGATCAAAGTGCCGAATCGGCATTCTATTCTTTTTCACTGCGCTGTTTCAATTGTATAAAAATTGGTGCTCTTAATTATTAAACTGAAAAAATGTAATAAGAAAAGCTATAAAAAAGATATTTTATTATAATTTTTCGTTTCTAAATTACATACCTAGAGTTTTTTCATACGCCAGCAACTATTCAGTTTCAATTCGATGATCAAAGTTTTCCGAAATGATGCATTCAGATACGAATTGTTTGAGTCTACGACCGTAACAATTAGTTTAGATCTTTCCCGGAGCTTGGATTTGTATTAACATTCTTGCAGGCACACTTAGGCAAACATCCCCGCTCTTCGTCCTGCGTCGGAACGAGATTATGGCTTAAACATGTGAGCTTTAAGCAGCAGTCGGAATTGTGCGCTCGCTTATAAATATAAATTATTTGAAGCGCCGCGCCGCCGAAAATGTTTACAACTCCTTCACTCGACTCGGCGCTCATCTCACCTTCGCGTCTAATTTACACGACGCACTTATTACTTTTGTTCGGTTAGCGTAGTATGTTGGTACGAAACACGTTTTCTCATTGCGGCCCCCCATCTCGCTTATATCTTTTCTTTTCTTCTCTTTGCCACGCTTCTTTCGCCCCCCTTCGCTCGGCTTGCCTTGTATATGATGTGGGCTTTGCAAAGTTGCGGTTCACCCACCAGAATATAAGATGTGTAATTCTCGAAAGTTTTGTATCCTCGTGACATCTCATAGGATTTAAGTAATTCCTTGCTTGATGTGGAGTTTGCGTTACTGCGGTTTTTGGAAGACTTGAAGTCGTTTGTATGTTTCCAAGTGTTTGCTTGCA
Organism: Adinopsis sp. GC000173; assembly: GCA_030264715.1. Lineage (NCBI taxonomy): Eukaryota > Metazoa > Arthropoda > Insecta > Coleoptera > Staphylinidae > Adinopsis > Adinopsis sp. GC000173. Next base: position 50,198 of record JARJDW010012404.1, read on the forward strand.
CTCGAGAAAAGTCGCGTTCATTTTGCGCTCCAATTAGTTGCTGTTGCTTGCTCGCTTGCTTGCTTGCTTGCTTGCTTGCTTGCTTGCTGCTGCTGGTGGCGGTGGTGGTGTTTTAGTTAGAGAGTCGTAGCTCCGTTTGCGTCGAGACTAGAAGAAGGAAGGGGGACTTGCATGCATATATGCACCCTGCATAACCCTTACTTCACATTGTATATCCATATCATTATGTAATATCTCCTATGACAAGGTGAAATGTTTTTAAATAAAAAAGTTAACTAAAAATATATAGGTAATATAAATGATTAAAACAAATTATTACAAAATTGTATTTGATTAAATTTTAATTAAAATTTATTCCATATACCTACTTCATACACCTAAAAATATTTTTCATTAAAATGTATTTATATTTTATTCAATTTAGTCCTAATTTGTTCAATTATTTATTTGTTTTTGTTTTATTCAAATTTATAAATGTCACAAATAATTTAAAAGAACGGAATGTCCCTTAATCGTTTCTTTTATAAGCGCTACCTCTATTTACCGGCTCACATAACACTGAGGCATGTTCGAATCATGCAGAGTTGCACTATGACTACCTTTATTTGGTTATGCGATGCTACAGCGTGCTAATCCATTTTTTTTTCCACTTGCTTTTTATATTTTTATTTTTACTTTTTTTACTTTCCTTTGATTATAAAGTAGATACTTGGAATTGCTCATAATCAAATTTCCGCTATACCATAGTACCTACCTACGTTTATAAATTAATTATTTTCTATTAGTTATAAAAAAAATTTAACATTGATTTTTTGGTTCCGCTTTGTGTATAGTTTTTTTTTCAAAGTAATTAATTAGCGATTGAAATTAAGTATTAGAAATACACGTCGAGGATGTCGTCGACGTTCTTCGCCGTTCGCCAGTAAATAAATAAAATCGTCCGTTCATGTTGGGCGTCGTTTTATTAAAGGGATTTTTATATTTGCAATATCTGATATTGGGTTGTAATTTTTAAGAACGGTCGCGCAGCGATCAAATTTTAGTTTTGGCATCCACCGTCAGGATATATAAAATTCTGTGTTGATTTACGAGACGTCTATCTTCAATATACGTTTCATTGTTTTCCTTCAAGAGTGAATATAAATTTATGATTTCATTACGAACATTATATAGGTAGGTGCGTCGTCGTTTTTCCACACTCTTCATCCGCCACCGCCGCCACCGCCACCATCACCTTGCTCTCGCTCACCCACCCTCCTTCTCCTCTGCCTGCACCGCGCACCGACAGTATTCCTTCCAACGCATTACTACGGACGCTATCTGTAAATTCATCATTTAGATAAATGGCGAGAAAAAAAGTGAAATAATTTGTATGTAAATTGAGATTTCATTCGATGTCATTATTATTTGAAAATTAGCATGTATAAAATGGATGGATGGAAGGAAGGAAGGAAAGGCGAATTTAACTTGCTTTGCACTTTTCGTCATTTATAATGGGAGAGATGGGCGAACGTAGTCGTAGATCTGAAAAATTGTCGGGTTACGCGGCAGCGTCAATGCGATTCCTTCTTAGATTTTTCACCGTTAATTGACAGTTTCGAAACTTGCTTAGCATTGATTAAAAACTCTTCATCATTCTATCCGCATTTTAATTAATTTGTTTATTTAAAACGTGTACAATTAATACATTTTATTTAAAACACAGAGTACACATTACCAATTCGCTTTGATGTTGAATCCACATTAGAACAGCGCGCTGATTCTTGTTTTTATTTTTAATTATGAGCGTAATTATATTATAAACTCATCTAAGGCTTCATGCAAAATGTATTTTATTTTATTATTATCTTGTTTGATTTCGTATTAAAAATTAAAAAAAAAAACATCAACGATAAAAAGAGGCCACGATGAATTAATTCGCCAATCGGATTGCTTTCAAATAAATGACTTGTCGCGAATGTATCGCATGCAGTTTGCTTCATTGCGCGCAATGGAGGAAATGGGTAAACAGTTGCTCTAATTAGAACACATTTATCAAAAAGTATCTAACTATGGACGACGGTTTTTATGAAGTTTCGTGAATGAAATATGATGTAAGACAGATTGGAAGACGGCATTCGTTTTTCTAACGGGTGGCCAATCAGCAAAAATCTACATGCAGTTTATTAATTGACAGTTTTCACAATCATTGTAGACGTTTATATAATGCACAATAAGGTTTAATTGTTTAGAAATTTACCATCAAGAAGAAAATTAAAGATCGATATCCATTAGAATGTTAAAAAAGGTTTTTTAATTGATTCAAAAGATAAAAGTTAATAATTTTCTGGTAAAGTTAATAATATGACATCGAATATAATAGCTAATTTCGAGTCAATTTGTTAAAAAATGTTCCATTTATGTTTAATGTGAATAACGTACAATATTTTAAAATGAATTAATTCAATTATTCTATTGAGACACCTATGATGATATCTGTGGTCAAAATATCCGAGCTTTATCGCATGGCTTCACATCATTTGCATTACGCACTTTGATGCGAATAAATAATTAGATGACAGATATACGAGTAGTGTTTTATTGTGGTTTCATGTATGCCTACTACATAATTTTCCGTGATCAATGAATTTAATTTTAAAAGATAAAATATTTTTTTGTAAATTCTTATTCCTAGAGTGTGTATGACCTTATCCTTTATTAGATATATTGTAGAAAAACTTTCGATTTAAGGAAAAGAAAAGCGAAACAGTAAATGTTATAAAAATTGTCTAAAATGCAAAGTTTCTTTAACCTATTTTAAAAGTTTTACATCTCAAAAGGTCTTGAAAACATTTAATTTTATACCAAACAAAAAAAAAATCATAAACTTTATAGTAGAAATATTTATTGTTTTTTAGATTGAAAATCATAAATTGCTAATAAATTACATGGAGTGTAGAATATTAATGTAAAGTTGCCATGTTAACCCTCCAACTATACAATACAATTTTCTATAAATCAGATGTGAAAAGTTTTTCTAGCTGAAATAGCTAGCCCAACATCTCGGCGTAATTTTAATTAAAAGTAATAAAGTGTTGTGATGGTCGTGTCGGACACGTACTATACAAATATATGTACAAGTCGGGAGAGCATTTTCGGTTTTCCTACACATTTCATCCTGATCCGATATATATCCCAGGCTACTACGAGACTACGAGCGAGGAAAAAAAGCCGCTTGATACTACTACTCTTAGTTGGCAACAGTTCTGCGGTCAGCGATATTAAATTTCCGGCCATCACATATCACTTTTATTAAAACGAAGGGAGTGCGCCCCTTTAAAAATAAAAAAGGACGAAAAGTGGATTTATCAGTTGGAAATCCATGGAACAATGGTGGCCGCATTTCGGCGAATGTGATGTTTTTATTAGCGCGTTGTACACGTTTTGGAAGGAACACACACAATCGTATCGGCGACATTTCACGGTGGCCCCCCGTTTCAAATTTAATCGAGGATATAATTGGATGGGAATAATGAACAAGTTAAACAATGCACATCCCGTGTAGGATGTTACTGGTGTGGCGGTGGTGGAAAACGCAAAGCGATGCGAATGATGCTGTCTGCTACTATACTATAGATATATACTATATAGCAGCACTGTGATGCTGCTGCGCTCCGCACACCACCCTTACGCCATTCCACGGCAAAGGTTATCCCTTCGCATCTTGGAGATAGTGAAGGTGATTGTTTGCGCGCATATTGTGCCTGCGAATGACAGGTATAGTGCTGCTTTGTTTGCTAATGATGTCACTGGATAATTACTCTCAGATACAGATACTGATTGCGAATTTATGCCGCCTGTGCTGCGGATGGTGGTGGTGGTGGCGCGTCTCGCGTACGACCGACCAAACGACTTGCTCTCTCGTATCTTTAATTTAATTTCCTCCTTTTCGGTCGCTGGCGCTTTAATAAATGTTTTTCTGCTCTTTGCCAATATATATCGAGAGCTTTACCACTTTAATGCGATTTAGTTTTACTCATAATTTATTTTTAATGTGCAGCTGATAATGGCCCGAACCGGTTCTATAAATAGAAACGGAAGAATTTTCAGATAATTGGGTCCAAAAAGTCGACGCAAGCGCCATTAATCCGGCAAGCAAGTGGAAACAATTTTACCGGTCATTTTGATTTACTATTTTGTCGCTCCCCAAATAAAACTAATATATCATATTTCGGATTAATATCTATGTGTGTGTGTGTGTGTGTGTGTGAGAGTGCATGTTTGTATGGAATGTGTTGGATGGAAGAGATATTGTAGGTTTTTGTATTTAGAAAAGTTGTTGTAGTTGGAATACGTGGCACGTTTCATATTAAAGCGAAGCAGCCGATTCCAGTAAAGTGCAAGCATAAAATTAATATAAAAATAGTAGGAACTGTCGCATCAGATGGCGTCACGAACTGCGCCATTCTCGACAAACAACTAACTATATATTAAATATAATATAATTTAAACTAAAACTTTATCCATTTATTTTTCTTTCTCTTCATGTAAACTTCTTTTCTGAAACGCGAATATAAATTTCCTATCTGTGCTGTGCGCGCTTCCACTCACTTCTCTTCGCCAACTATGAAACAACGACATGTACGAAAAGTCATTTATTAAATTTTCTTAAATTACCCAACGTAAGATAGCGCGCTGGATAGATTGTTTTCAATGACACAAACTTTGCAAATCGAAATTGTCGACATATTGACCTACACTTTACATCAACAAAAATATAATAAATTCTATTTCTTCAAATTCTATATATACCTACTAAATTAAATTAATTTTGTTAAATGTTCTAGCTAAACTAATTAAACGTTGATAAAGAAACTTCAGTTTTAATCTTCGCAGCAACTTATCAAATATTAGCGAAAAAAATTGAGCCGCTATAACAATAAATTGAAGTCGTCCATGAATTATTTATACGCCGCTTGGAGCTTGTTGTTTTGATATCAAAAATTTCGCTAACTAAAAGCAAATAAATCTAATAAAAATAAATAAATATAATATATATGCACATACACAACGTATTGATGATTAACATTGGTTATTGTTATGTGCATTTGTAATTATATTGAAATATTTATGTGGTTGTGTGCTTTGCGAGCTTGCTTCTCTGAAAATCGTATATACAGCAGCAGCAGCCAGCCGGGAAAAATTATCGATGCACGGCTTTGAAAAATCTAAGCAATTTAAATGATAGATCAGCTGTGTTATGTTGTTTCTAGTTATTAAGTACATGATTTGAAAACTAAAATATTTTTCTAGTCCTGCGAAAAATTGCGATTTTAAAAACTAAATCCATCTCTTCCTGCTGTTAATTCATTAGATTACACTGGTTTGCAATTTTTTTTGTTCAAAACAGTGATTCCCAACCACTCTTCCACGCTTATCTTAGTTCTAAAACTTCAAATAAAACATTAATTAGTGTTGGTTTACTATGTAGTGTGTATGAATTGCTATTTACGTAATTAACAATTAATAAAGAGTATAAATCTGGTTTAAATGTTTATTATTGTGCACAAAAAGAATCAAAATTATTAGCTATATGCAGTGGCGCAATCATTGCTATGATAATATAGATCGGATGGCTTTGAATTGTTCAGATAGTGATATAAAAATATATACCATATAATGAAATATAATATGAAATGTTATTTTAGATTTCAAATTACAAACAAACACTAATGTTTTTACCTTTTTTTCTACATTGTATATCTACATAATGAAAATCGGTTGATGTTCCAGTAATTTGCAATACGTATTATGTTTATTTTCTGGGTAAACGTTTTTTAAATGAAAATTCATTTATGCTTCGAAATTATAATTTACATTAATTATAGCGACAGAATAAGTATAAAGTAAAGATGTAAAATCAATAAAATCATCAAAAAAATTTATCTATTCTAGTTTAATTGTATTAAGAATTCTCTAAGATTAAATAAAAATGCGACCAAAAATATGTTTTTGAGGATCAGTAAGGACGACTAGTTTTGCATAAATTAAAGTACTATAAATTCCTACTTTTTTGAATACTAAAAATAATACTTGTATCATAAAACCAGTACGTGATAGAAAAAAAATTTTTTGAAGCAGATTTAGATTTTGCACATTAAAATCTTCATAAGTACTATGATATTTTCGTTTGAAGGTGGATTTAGTTGCATACGAATGTTATTTGTTTGTCGATTCTAAAATTAAACTTACGCATAAGCAAATACAAAACAAACATTTTCTAATACTACAAACAATCATTTATTTGCAAATTTTTGTGAAAAAATTTCTAAAATATATTCGCATTGAGTAACATTAATTTACTCAGAATTGCCGTGCGAATTGTCGGATAATAGATACATGAAAAGCAAGCCAAATGCCTTTGTCATCCAATTTCTAAGTTAAGTAAACACTTGCCATGCATGTTGAGTGTGAATTTACCATAAATACACACACGCCTACATTACTCCCAATCGTTTAATGAATGTAAATTTGCACTAATAAAAAAACAAACAGATTTTTTCTACGCCGAGCGAATTGTCTGTTCTGTTCGTTGTGATGCTTTTGCACTTGGCGAAAAACGTATTTTTAACTGTGCGATAACTCTACCAATTATTATCATTGGCAATCAGTAAGTTGATTCAAATTAGTACATTTTCAAGATTGATTTATATGTTGAAGTTTACGATACAATGTGCCAGAATTAGGGAAAACGTTTTTGTTGACTTAATTGGAAAAATCAACTTTTGATTATAAATTTCTTCTTCGTAATCAAACTCAAGGAATTTTCTAATAAGTTTATTTAAAGAACAAATTAAGGGTGAAATTAATTTAGTTTTATTGGAAAATTCTAAAACTTAATGTTCTATTTTGTGTATTCTCACCAATCACGTTTTCTTCTTACATAAGAAAACGCGGGCGGCGTGCAATTAAATTATCAAATAGAAATGTATCAACAAAATATTGAAACGCGATAAATAAAGTCGATTAAAATGGTTACAACATTCTACATCAAATGTTAAATGTGATGTGCGTTTATTAAATTTACGATTATGTGTTAGTTTAAAAACGACGCTTCGATTTTTTAAACAGGCACATTCATTGCGATGTCATCGCATTTCGATTCATCCAATTTTAACGATAATGTAATAAAAGTTTTGTGAGAATGTTCGAATGAGATCGTTGTCCATCCGTCCATCCATCCATTTTAAATCTACAACGTGTACAACAACGTAATAACCTCGCTTATTCCTTCAACATACCTATACGTCGTGTGTGTTAGTGTTTTTCAATACAATTTCGAACTTGCTTTGTTGGAATCGGCGTCGCTAATTTAATTTATTTATTGAAAATTGCACACCTGACGTGTGCCGGGTAACAATATGAACGGGAGAAAAATTGACTGCCATAAAACGCTTTGTTGGCAGAACGTGAACGATTTGAGAATTGTATTACACACGGACAGTAGATGTCATTGGCAAATCGTGGCGATGTGTGTTGTCGGCTGTGTTCTATTGCTGATCAAATTTTATTTTCCTACTAGTAGTAGTACAATGTGTGTGTGGGTGTGTGTGTGCCATCCTGTTCTTTTCCATGCTCGTAAAACATATTCGAGTGCAACCGGCTCACTTTTTTCTCCTATATGTACAGATATATATAATATCGTTCGTTGGTGTGTGTGTATATGTGTGTTTTTTACTCTCTCGTCCTCCCACTTTTTTGTCCACACTATATAGAATATTTGTGCATCCGACAGCACATTATTCTTCATATATAAATTTAGTAATAATTTTTTTTCCAGCTAAATATTTTGCAGCAAGCAACAAACAACATCAACAACAACGTAACGTACACATTCAATTTTTTGCGTTTTTTTTGCTTTTTTTGTTGTTTGCGTTGTTGCATCGAAAGGATTTTCCATTCCTACTAGTTTTTATTCCTTCCTCGCGCGCCATACTTTATTTTTTTTATTCTCGACCATGGATAATTTAAAAATATGCGATGTGGAAATACGTTTTCACCGACAACGATTGAGATTGATGGTTTTTTTAAGGATTATAACATAATTTGTAATCTAATAAAAATCCACTGCACAAAATTCTGCATGAAATATTTGTTTTTTCGGCGCGCTAATTTCGCGCTAAGCCTATTATACCGGCCAGTCTATGCACATTCGCAAAAAGTACTACTGCTCCTCCTGCAACACAAGGCGAGGAAAACATCGTGCATAATTAACGATGTTTGCGCGCAGAAATCGACGATTATTACTCGAGAAAAATAATATTATTAAAAATTTGTTTAATATTAAATTAGATTCGCGTTGCTACAGCAAATCCGGCGCGCTGTGCTGCTGTGCATCGAGCACTGTTGGAAAAAAAAGTTGTAATAATTCTCTCGTTAATCATTAACTAAAACTTTGTCGGCGGGATGGAGGAAAAGTTTGCGTTGCAACAACGTTTCGCGACACGAACGAAATTATTTTGTCACAATTTTTACACGAATTATTATTACATATTAGAAATAGTATAAAGAAAATTATGTCGGCAAATGAAGTTTTGTTTTTGTGTTGCTTTGCCACACACTACACAATATTATATTTTCAATAATAATTTATCATTGGATGTAAAGGGTTTTTACGTCTGCGAGATGTCAACGTTTTTAGTAGTGTGCGAGCGCAAAATAAATTCGTAAAGTTGTCGGCTGCTGCGTGTTTTCCATACGATGGTTTATGCACTGAATGCGTGACGAGGGTACAACAGGGGCCCCGCTCAATTATTATTAATCTGAAAACACAACGCCTCAGATAAAATTGACCCCTCGCGAGTAATTTAGTGTTATAATCACTTATTTTGCGCTTGCTTTTATAATATATATGGAAATGTTGCGCGCAGTGCTTTTTTTATTTACACGGATGATAACGCTGGAAAAAATTAATTGACATAGATAATTGGAAATGTTCCACCTCGTAAAAGAAAGTGGATGGTGTAATATTAGAAAATTTCATTTAAAATTACATAGTGTATGCTAGAGAGATACTATTTTTATAAAGGATATTTGAGATGCTTGAATTTGGATGACGTTGAACTAAAATGCGTTCATCGTATTGACTTTGTGTTATGATATGTAAATTATACAGGGTGATCGTTTTGATTAAACGTGCTCTTCTAATCAAATTATGTCATTTCCAGCTAGTTTATTATGCAGATAGAACTAACATCGCTAATGTATTAACATAAATGCCATGACTCTAATTAGATACCTAATTGTTAATCAAACTATTAAAATGGTACATAGCTGATATTACTATATTATATTATATGTGTATTGCGATATAAAACGTTTTGTTGCAGAATTATCAATGGATGTTGCTTTTAATACTAAATTCGTGAAATATACAGTACGTATTTGTTAATCTATAAGAGGTATATTTAAATATTTGCCTACAGAGCGATTCAATTAGATGATTAAGTTAAGTAATATTAACTGATCCTTTATGTACGTTTTTTGATTGTGATCACAATCTTTTAAAGATGAAATTTTACTTTTTATTGGGTAAATGTCAATAACTAGTGAAATAACAAATTGTAATGATTTCAAATTAAGGTCTAAATATATGCAACTAATGAATTTTCATGATTCTATACTATAATACTTTTAAAACACCAGAAAATATAAATCAGTAAACATATCTTTTGTGATGCATTTGTTGACTTCCGTAATGGCCTATATTTGGATCATAAATAGGATTCGCCTAATTTGATTTTCAAGTAACATTTAATGAGCAGCCATCTACAGTTTGAAGCAAAAATAGGATATCCTTATCAACGTATCTACTATTTGTTTAACACTTGTTAAATTTCGATAAAAACTACTTTTCAAAATAAATGCGCAGACGTAATGTTACTTGTTGTAGTTATTAGATCTCTAAACGTTATTTTACAAAATATCAACGGTATTTTACTTTCCGCTTATACTAAACTTTACCGATAGTCAATATTTAGACTTTAGAGTTTTGTTTACTTAATTTTTATCTCGAAGTGCTTAAATTATATCATAATATATTGAAAATATTTTATTATAACTATGAAAAAAAGAAAATTTCAATCGAAAAATTAAATGAAATACCTATCTATATCCATTTCATATTAAAAAGTTCCGCGTCAAATCAACCGAGAATGAATAAGCACCAACCTAATAATTACAGTAAACAAAATTAAATCGCATAAAATCGATTTAAAAGAATATCCATTAGTAGCAATCCTATGTTGTATACGCGGAAGAAGAAATGTTGTTATTTAATTTATCTACCTATATTGGTATTGCTTAAACCATTTAAGATATACTTTTTTTTATTAATGGGTGCTTGGAATGATATATAGTGCACGTTAAAAATGTTAAATTTTAAGTTGATTGCGTTTTAAATCGCTTTTTAAGCATTATGATCATTAAATCATTTGGCTTTTATTTTTAAGGAGACATATGCGTTGATTGTAATAAAAAATAAAACATTTGCGCATAAACCATGAATGGTCGATGACCAGTGTGTGCTATTAGGCTGTATGCACTCCCTTGCTATAAAATGTTTTTATTGCAAATTTATGCATTGATAATTTAGTTGAATTGTTTTTTAAAAATGTAAACATATTTCCATTTAATCAGAAATAATTACGTTTGCATGGTATTAAATTTAAGCCTGATTGTTAATTGTTAAATTAACAAATTTCAAAATTTACATTTCTTTCCGGCATTATAATTATTTTACATAGTACGATGAATTTTAGACTGACGTATCTACTTGCTAATTAAATTGTTTATTATCTATCCTTAGTATAAAATTTATGTTCATTTTAATGGAATTATTGCTTGGTATGATGAAGCTGCGTTAATTTTATAATTCATTATATACTTTGCTAATTTAGTTTAAATTGTTTTTTAAATATTTAAACGTATTTTCATTTAATCATGAATAATAATTTCGTTCGCAAGCTATTAAATTTAAGCGTCGATGTTAAAATATTATTGTAAGAATACACAAGCAATCTGCGTTAAGCCTCAAACAGTTTGTGTACCTTGTTGATGTAACTATAATGAGATTTGCTCTCGGGAGTAGGCGCGTTTATTTTTAATATTCTAATTGATAGTGTTTAATAGAAGTAGAAGTAGAAGCGTCAAATCAATATTTTTGTAAAACAATGTCGTATATAAATATATAGATAGACTGAATGAACCGAAATAGAAAAAAACTTAATCATGTTTGAAGAAGTTTTTCTCTCATAAAATTTGTATAGAGAGTTATATTTTGATTTAATGTAATGGAACTATAACATTTTTTACAAGAAAGTTTATTGTGTATAAAAGAAATGTGATTGCATTAGGACGTTCTGGGTGTGGATTTGGCAAAGTGAATATTTTGTATTATAGTTTTATGAGGATCCCAAATAAAAAGCGCATTATATTCTTTGCTGATTACATGCAACATCAATCTTTTATGTTAGATACTATATGCATACTTTATATTTAAATTTTATAATTTATATATGCCTTGGAATATATGATACCTTCCATATCTATGGCACATTCTGGAATGTAATAACTACCAGCTCGAACATATAAAAATCTCTTACTCAAAAACTTTATTAATATCTACTTAGATGCACAAAATATACTAGGATATTTAAATTTCTATTAGATAGGTATATACTACATATATAGTTTACTATACGAAATATGTATATGCATCATTGTCTCAAAATATGATTAACTCGATTATTAACTACGATGATTGTTTTAACAAAAATAACCAATTAATATTTAAATTGCATTATAAATTTAAATATAATGCCTAAATGAAAACCAACGCTTTAAATGTACATATAAATTATGCAATTTGCAAAACTAAATATCTGCTAATTGTAGTCGAATTATGTGCTATCGATTCTTACCATACACCAATAAATAAATTACTACTTTAAATTTTGTATACGTGTAATACAGAGTATAATAAATTAATTGCATTAAATTAAATTAATATGTAAATAAAACTTGGCAATTATTGATTCAGTTTATAGCATTTGGTTTTGATGATGTAATTATATTTTATATTTGTACAGCTTTAATTAATGTTGGGGCTTTTCGGGAGTAATGTGCGACTAAATTGCTTTTTCGGTTACGTCTTGTGTATGTGTGTGTGTATGTGCACATGGGTGTGTGGATATTTCGTATGCATAAAATAATTTGGATAATTTACTTAGCACAGTTTCATATTTATTCTAAATTGTGTGTTTTCGGTACATCTGTACAATATCATTTAATTTAAACTGAACATTAATTTCGTATAGAAGGCAGCGATCACATTAATTTCTTTATAAGTAGCTTAGTTTTCTCTCCATGCTTTTATGTTTCTAGCTTGTTAATGAAAATAAAAGCTGTATTTTACTAGATGGCGAATTTATATAAAAACATATACGATATTGGTATACCAAAGATTTTTTATCTCATTGATGTCGCATTATATGTAAGATCTCAATCAATTATCTACATTTGAAATTAAATAATCATATACTCTACTATGATATAAAGCTACGTAATTATAGCATTATATCTAGCAGTTGGAATTATATAGAAATAAAACAAATTATATCTCTAAATCGAAGAAACAATTGAATTGTGTCTGTCTTTGAATTTAAGCTCTTCATTTTAGTTTGAGAGTACAGATGCGTAAATTAAATTAGGGACTATGTTTAGCTAAAACATAAAAACAAATTTTTAGGTTTTAATATGGTCTTTATACTGCAATATTTCTATTATAAGCGTTTACTTTTTATTTACGTAGATACCTAAAAATACGACATAGTATGACAGCCGCCTAAGTTAGCTTACGAATGCGCTGTCACTGAACAGCGGAAGAGGATAAGCTTTCATTGATCCCAATCAATCCTAGTGCAATGCGATGCGACCTATAGTCGCTTCACAATAAAATCACTGACATAACTTTTTGTGCAAACCCTGTATCTTGATAGATTTTTGTTTACTTTCTTCTTAGGCTTTCCATTATAAATTATATAATAAAAATATTTTTGGGAGTGTAAGATATAAATTCATTCATTGATACGTATATAAATAAAAGCGATTTATTTTAGTTAAAAGAGAATGCAATATAACCATGCATTTTTTTAGACGTGTTCATTTTTTATTGGATCGAATGGTCTATAATTTGCTTGATAGATAAATCGATTAAAGGAAGCACTGTGACAATTTTTGGCCAGTTATGCGTCCTAAATCAAAATGTAAATCCGGTTTTATTGCTCTAAAGTAGAAAAAATATTTTACGATTGATAATGCTGACTAATCGACGGATTTATTTCATATTTTATCGTTCGCATTTTTTTTCAAATATTTCTAAACCACCTAATACTACCTCTATCGTCATCATGACAGCAGCTAAAGTTTGCGTTTTCCTCGCCCATTTACGCCTTGCAGCATGTTACAATTGATAATCATGTTCGGCACTTTACGATAATTAACTTGAAATGCCTATTTTCAATGTGAAATGTTTAGTTTTGATATTTTATTCATACCTTAAACATTCATTATGTGCTCGCCCGGCGCATGCAACATGCAATCTCACATTTACAAACATCAAAAATGCTAAACTAATAATTTTTATGTTCAACATGGAATTTTATTTAATTGCTAATTAGCTGTTATGTGCAATCTTTATTTATGCCATATCTGTTTGAATTTTTATTTATAATTAATATGCATTTATGCAGCAAACGCTATTTATTTATATTTATCATTAATATTAATTGATTGAAATATATCATAAATGCAATTAGTAGTTTTTGATGGTAAATTGATGTGATTCCCGAAGAAAATATTTACATAGGTTAATGACAAATATGCACTGTATAATATTGACCATAATATTTCGCCAAATACAAAGCAAACATTAATTGGGGCTGCTCTGCCATGCTATCAGACCGCCGAAATATTGTAACTTACCGGTTGCCATTTAATTTCGAAGTTGCTGATTATTTATTTACCTCTTATATATTTTGTTAACATTTATTATTTTAGCATTAGGACGACGCGCACGCCACACACCGCACATATGTGTTGGTTTATATTACTTTTGTTTAACAAATAACTATATAATTGTGGGTTTTGTTGTTTTTGCTTCATTTATATGTGTGTATATGTGCAGCATATAACATAAATAGTTTTTGCTTTTACGTTTATATACATCTATTATGTTGTGTTAAAGTAGTGTTCTGACGTCTCAGTTAGATTTTAATTAGATATGCTAGAAATAGCGGTTAGTAGGGTCTAGGGTTATTATCCATTGTTCCTCTAACAAACTACCTTAACTTATGGATTTAGTTACAGCACCTATAATTAAAGCGTGTATGGTTTATGTTGGTCAAAACTTTTATCTCTTCCTATTTACCTCACGTCCCAATTCTCACATGGGAAATGCAAAAACCTATTTGGCAGATCTCCTCCCCCGATAAACAGTTAATTATATTTGTTATTGCACATTTTGTCTGCTGCTGCTATTTCACTGCTGCTGCCATTTTTCCACTTCGTATTGTGTAAATATGACCAATGCTGCACATCTTCCATAAAATGTTGTCAATTAGATAGAACATGTTGACGAATTGCTCGTTTATGTATTTCGCACAGTATATGGGGATGTTTTCTGCTCAATCGTTTCTCATCGTAAAGAAAATGTTGCTTTGAAAATACTTCGTCTCAGAGACATTCTGTAGATTCCAATTTCTTTTTATAATTACAAAGTTGATTTGTTACAAAATCAGCTGTTGACATTTTATGCTTTCTGATGTAAGCTATAAAGTAAAGTTACAAAAGTGTAGATGATATTTTATCATCGTTCAGATTCCATTCTTTTATTTTTAAGCTAAGGCAATTTTTTTCCATTAAAATAATCATATAAATCATTTGAAAATTTTATGTTAAAAAGTCAAATGATAGTTTTATATTAATGTTTTGTTAGACATTCTCTCAAGCACTTTATATCGTATACATACACTTTTGCATCTATCGCACACGTTTCACACACACGACAATAGTAGAGAGTAAAGTTGCTTTCAATTAGAAAGAAGATGTGGTAATGAATTGTGCATTTATGTTCTACGAGCCTTTCAGACATTCATCTCATACACTATATATATATAAGTGATGTTTAAAGTAAGTTTCACTCGATTCGCTCTCTCATCGCATGGCGTGGAGAGAAGTTAGCGATGACTCCTCGTTGTCTAACGGGAGTTGGAAAATGTATGTGTATGTGTGTGCCGAGTATATGAATTATATTCTTGTACTTCCCTATGCTGCTGCTCCTGACAGGATTAGTAGTTTCCCACAGGGTTCTTAGCGCACACACATACACACACACATACATACTCGCATACACATAAGTTCATACATGTACACACACATTCGTGATTCTAAATACATTTTCTTTTATAATACTATACATCTAGCACACAACATGAGCGCGCACATATATACACACACATATAGCAGACATAAACGATATGCGAATTTGTTCTACGTGCATTTCGCTAAAACTACAGCCAGTTTACTATAAAATATATTTTATCACCGGCAATAATAATAGATTTTTTTCTATTATTTTCACCAAATGGATTTTATTACAATGTGAATCGGTGCTATAGAATATTTTAATTCTTTAGTGGTTTATTTCGAACATGTGTGCGCGCTTCCTTTTTATTTAACCAATTTTCCGAATGCAGTTCTTATAAATGCTTGTTTGTGTTACGAATTTTATCATTTTACGTTTATGCTTTACATAATTTTCAAGTCAGTACGGGAAGCTTAAAGCTGCGCAATATTTAAAGCAGCGGTCTTCAAGCTTTGTAAAGCTCTAATGTTGTTTTGAAACAGAATGTAGAGATATTACTATTATTTGCTGGGGTGCATTTATATTTTTTATACAAGGTGTAAAAATTTTGTTTTATTTGAATTATCTGTTGTTGCAATTTATATTGACTCACAGATTGAGATGTTTTGTCATACCGAAGGGTTCCTTTGAAGGGAGTTTGAAGACTACTGGTCTAAGACGATAGAGAACATGAAAAATATAGTCGCAATAGTTTAATTTAGTTTTTACGTATTTTATTTCATTCCAGAATAGCATTACAACAAATTTATAAACATAAATAACGCCAAATTCCCTAAACAGCCAAATATTAATAATTATGTAAATTAATTAAATTAAATTTAAAACATATTTTAACCCTTTAGGGACGGGTATATTTGAGAATTTTTTTTGCACCAATTTATGCTGAATTTGGTTCAAAAATCAAAATATAGGCATACTAAGGCATATAAAGTGGATTCGACTCAAA
>JARJDW010012406.1:0-11022 GCA_030264715.1 Adinopsis sp. GC000173
ATTTATTAAATTTTAAATTAATTTCTGTTATGCATCTAGTTTACACGCTAAATACACATTTCGTTCTTTGCTTGAATGGCATAAAGTTAAGTTTATTCCTATTCATATATATATATATTTATCAGTGAGGTACTCAATTGCTTCCCCTGACTGACAAGTCACCGCACGCCACTGCTATAGCAATGATGTAGAAAGGTTACATAAATTCCTAAGCATACGTTCGAGATAATAAAATGTGCATGGCTAGTCTAGTCTGGCAAATTTATCTCTATACTTTTATCTCTTGGTGTCATATTTCTTTTTCATTCATTCTCAATTAAATTTGCAATTCAATACTTTTATTACTCGAGTATTATATCAAATGTTGTTGTTTTGTAGAAAAAGAAGGTGTTTGCCTTTACGAAGATGATCAAACCAATAATCGACGATCGATATTCGGTCGCTGTTGGTATTGTCAGTAATCGAACGGATGGTTTTGCCTACTACACGAAATTCACTTTGAAAGAGTTGGAATTGGACGCAACGCACGGATATGATGCACAGGTAATTAAAAAAATTTACCTTATTTACCTATTGAGCAAACGTCGTATTTGGTCACTGACGAAATGATGAAATGCTTTCTTTGTAAATTGATAATTTTATTAAGTCTTACTCATCACAAATATTTATCGATTAACAGCGTAAGGTTTTTTTTTCTATATATATAAACTTTCGATGTTGAGACACTAAACATATGCGATCATTACCGTTTTTAATATGAATAGTAATGACGCAACATGCTTAAGCAAATTCCCTATAATTATTATTGTTGTAGTATCTAATTATTACTCATCCTTGTTCTGGTAAACGTGGAAAGATCGTTTGTTTAATAATTTAATCAAAGTCCAAAACATTTTTTCACACACAAACACGAATCTACTTCGATTAGTTATAAGTAAATAGAGTCATCATCTATGTATTCATAAGAATTTAAAACTAACAAAATTGGGTTATTGTTTTAAATAAAACATGCGTTATTTTGATAGAAAATGATCAATTATGCGTGCGTACTGCGTACACACATAATTTATGAGCATTTTTCATGCAAGTAACAAAAATATACTAATTATGATAGGTTTGTTTCAAGTCGACTAGAAACATAAATAAAGTGTAGCAAATTATTTGCATTGGTTTGTAATTGATTGCATTTGCATATTTATACAATTATTTATTTATTATTACTATAATTTATTTCAAATAATGAATATGCTAATAATTACATTTGTTTATCTATAATAACGCTTATTATTCATCATGTTTATTTAATGCATGAAAACTAATTTAATTGATTTATTATTAATAACTTTATTCGATACTCATTATTTAAAAAATAATGCAAATTCATTTCGTATTTAAAATTCTTTACGTCTGCGATATATTATAATTAAAATTAACAAGAATTGTGAATAAATGTTGGTTAATTTAAAACAAAACATTTTTCGAGTGTTGCTTACAACAATTTCCCATACGTTAAATATATTAAAGACGCTTAATTTTTTATTTCTATTTTGGGAAACAAGCTGTAGAGTTTAAGTTCGAAAAAATCATAAAAGTATATTATAGCATTTGAATTAGGATTATCCAGTAGTTCTTCAATTCGAGCATTATGATCAGGGCTTAATTTACCATAAGGCAGGCAAGAGACCTGCTTGGAGCGCGCAAATAATTGGGGCCCGTAAAACTGTTTAAATTTGCCAGCATAGTAAAGCTGTGTTGAGACAAACAGTATATGTACGAGAATAATTCTAATTCAAATATTATCTAAAATGTTAATATTCTTTCTTAAACTTTGAAATTACTAGAAATTTCATCAAGCTCATTATAAATACGCGAGAA
Organism: Adinopsis sp. GC000173; assembly: GCA_030264715.1. Taxonomy (NCBI): domain Eukaryota; kingdom Metazoa; phylum Arthropoda; class Insecta; order Coleoptera; family Staphylinidae; genus Adinopsis; species Adinopsis sp. GC000173. Next base: position 1,876 of record JARJDW010012406.1, read on the forward strand.
AAATTAAAAAATGCTTAAAAGTTGGGACAAAATAGTCTACATTTTTACGTCTTTATTCGTAACGAAAGATTTTGTGTAAATTTAATGCAATTTTGATTCAAACATGTATGAGTACCTAATATTATTGTTGAGCAACAAAATTTGTAAAAAGGCCCGTAAATCGTATTTTGCCCAGGACCCGTGCACGTTGAAATTAGACTCTGATTATGATATAAATAAAAATTCAGAAATGCAACTTTCCTCTAAAATATTCTTTGCGAAATAATTTTAGCAGTACACCACTGCATAAAACCTAATTGAATTGATTTATTATTAATAACTTTATTCGGCACCCATTTAAAAATTACTGCAAATTCATTGCATGTTTAAAATTCTTTATGTCTGCGATATATTATAATTAAAATTAGCAAAGAATTGTGAATAAATTTTGATTAATTAAAAAAAAAATTTCGACTGGTGCTTATACATGGAGTTCATTGCCCCGCGCGTTTTAGACACACCATCGAAAGAATGTTTCTAATTGCTACCATACACTTGACTTTAGAAAGTGTAAGGCTGCTCCCTTATTGGAACGATTATAAGGTCAAGGTGTACTAAAATTTATTTATCTATGTTTTTTTGTTTCTCATAGAACATCTTCGAGAAAGAGGCCGCGTTTGTGATTCCCGCAAACGGCTACCTCAAAGTGCGGGTCATTCCAACAGGTACGTATATTGACTGACTGACAATCGTTTTTTTTTATATAATACAAATACAAATCGACACAAAGCGGTGCTGCTGATGATGATGGTGATAATGATGTTACGATGGAATTTCTTAGCAAAAAACCAACGTCATAACTTTCTTTTGCCATATGAATAATAACGCAATTTTACTTTCTCTATCTTTGATTGGCGAAAGTATTAATGCATGTTTGTGTTTTAAATATACAGTGTGTTTGCGAGGAGGACACACATATTCACGCATAAATTGTTTACGTTTAATTTAGAAACTAAAATACACGAATTTTTTTCTCTAATTCAATTAAATTACAATTTAGCATTTCTTTTTTCGCATAACTTTCGTTTAAGATATTAAAAGTGAAATTGGTGTAGGTATGTTTCACATGTTCGTTAAACAAAACTGGATCTGATATTAAAAATATGGGTAAATTAAATTCGTTGGATACGTTAAATTCAAATATTTATAACTTTTTACTTCTATTTTGGCTGTAGAGTCAGGGAATATAACAAATTTGAAAATCTGTAACATTAAAATCGAAAAAATCTCAAAAACATATTTTTGTATTTGAATTATCCAGTAGTTTTTCAATTGAAGCATAGTGATATAAATGAACAACTTATTGCTAAATAGCGACAAACCACATTTTTAATTTTTTATTTTTTCATATTTTTTCTCCTCTAAAATATTCTTTGCTCAATAGTATTATATTAACAGTACACCACTTACTCAAACTTGTCGGCCAAATGGAATAAAATTTTCAAACTACGCGTAGTATCAGTTGCGATTAAATAATTCCGGACGGCCGGTTCGCAAAAACCTGTTACATAATTTTTAACGTGTTTTTCAGCCCCGATACATTTTAAACAATCTATTTTTGTTTGCGGCCCACTAACAATAGTAAATGTCATTTAAATATTGAAAAATACCCAATTACGTGTAATTCTTTCGTTTATTTAAGGTCGTCGCCGTATTCATACACACTACATAGTAAATCAACTCAAATGAATGTAGATTAACTTTTTGTTGTAATATTATATTTGATTTAATTTAAAATCATGCGTAAAATAGCTATATTTTAATATTGAGGAATTAATAATTAAAAACATTTGGTTTTGAATCACTGTAGATTTTAAACCATCATCAAGACTAATCTATAAACAAACAAGAAACCAAGATATATTCGGAGAATGAAGTACACTAAATAGGTAATACATCATAGACTGGCTGGTCATTCGTTAACGTTAATTTTATAATCTATAGTGAATCAAAACCAGTCGCTTTTAATTATTCCTCAATATTATAATAAATGGTTCACCAAGATGTAACAGCAAATATTTATAAACTTTAGCTACATTTTAATTTTACATAAAACTTTGTGGATTGTCGTTGTTTAACAATAAGTTTTTCATACTGTACAAATACGAAAAGTTGTTGTCAAACATAATGCAACATCACAATTGAATTTTATGCAACGTTATTTACCGATTTGCTAAATTCGTCAAATTTCATGAGCGTTGCGGCACCAAACCTCCGCGTACTATACACATATATACAATAATATAATAAAAATGAAAGTGTCGTCAGTTTCATTGACCCGCTAGCATACTTTCTTTCATTAATTTTTTTAATAATATTTAAATGCTTGTTTTCAGGTGGCGTATTATTCAAATTAACTCCAAGAAAGTCGCCATCCTAAACACTTAATTTATCACTACTCTATTCTGTATTTTTATAATTCGTTCATATAAATTCAGTTACGTGTATTTTGTATATTGAATTCTTTGCGGATTTCCTCGTTTCGTTTTTTATTTTATTTTTAATTTCTATCAGATTGCTAATAATCATTTTCTAAATAGTTTGTGCGTCGTTTATGAATGTTTTGCCATGTCATAAAATATACGCCATAATTGAAAATACACTTAAATGTAATGAATAGGAAATTTCAAGCATATAAAATGCTATACATTATGATTGTGTCTACATTTAATACAGCCTGTTATAATAAATCAGACACTAATATTCTAATGTAATTGTGTATATGCGTAATAATATATTTTTTCAAGGTACAACTAATTTAGTTAACCATTTCCTATCACCGTAACTCCAACGTGATAAAATTATAAATTATTTACACTAATAAAATTTAATCTACTACAGGGTGCACATAAATTTTAAAGTCAAAAGAATATTATCTAGCAAATGAAAGTGCACAAAGTTTTTTAATATGTATGGAAAATAGTCTTTAAATAGATGAAACTAAATTCTGTATTTTAGACCTAATTAGATTAAACCTAACTGGCCACATTAAACAATTCTATTATAAACAAATTTGTTTTCATTGCCGTATAATATTAATATTTCCGAAATCTAACTCTTAATCCATTCATTACCAGTTATATCGTATTTGAATATTCGGTAAAGTTCAATAATTTAAACTTGTCCCAGTACTAAATATAAAGCTGTTTATAAAATTTTATCAACTTTTTAGTACACGACTACAATAATACCCCACTAAAGTTACAATTGCAGTTTCGAAATACAGGAAGATAAAAATTACATCATTTTAATGATGAAAGAATTAGTTTGGTTGTGAATTATATTGTACTAAAATACAAATTATTTGTTTTTAATCGTTTATTTATAAAATTATAAAATATATAATATAGAAAATTGCGAAACGAAGAAAATAACATAAAGGGTCAACTTTTTAGATCCAGAATAGCAAAACCCTATATAAACTCAATTTAATATACATACGAGTATATGCGTTCTAATGCCTTTTCATAAAATTCAATCTCAAATATTACAATCTGGCTAGTCAATAAAATTTAAATTTTCATTCACAATATTGATAAATATTAACATTGACAAAGTATTCAATCTTTTTATAAACAATACTATAAACATATATATTTCTCAAAACTCCTACGCTTTTCTCTCTGGCTTTAGAGTTCAAACTTTTAAAATTTTGCTCTAAGTTACGTTTTACGACTTTTATGTCTGGCTATAGAACTTTGCAAAAAACAGATTTTGATCTATTGTAGTGTAAAAATGTTTTCATATATACATCTCAGAAAAAAAAGTCTAAGAAATCAACTCGTTAGCTTAATAATTGTTCCCTGATGTTTATAAATCACAAAAATGACACTTAGAAACACAACAATTAGCCCTTAATATCGTCCGGACTGATTTGGCGTTCGCCTTCATTTATGAAAATCGTCATTGCTTTATATAGAAGATATACGCCGAACATTTGCTTTTGCTTTGGCGTCCAGGTCGCCGCCACACCGTAAAACTCGCCCGCCTTAATATTCTTTAGATTTTCAAGCTTGATCGCCGTGATCATTGCGGCTTCGCGTGTGTAGGCTTCAACCGGAATCACATTCTGAAAAACGTGCAAACAAACAACGCCCAAATTCGCGCGCCATATGTCGAGAATGTGTTGCAGCTTTTCGTTGCTCGTCGACATCACCCCATCTCTGTGCAAAGTAATCGCTTCGTAGAGATGTTGGTATGGTCTCGATCGCTTGCCTTTTCCAACGTAGAAAATCGATGATAGGAACATATCCCATTGCTCACTGAACGACAAGTTTTCGGCTTTGCATGGCAGATTTTTGGTGAGACGCGGATCGAGCAGTAAGTATGTGAACGAGCACTTGTTCATGCCTTCGCGCCACTTTCTGGACGGATCCGGTTGCATAAATTGCTTTACGGCTTCTTCCTCTAAATTTCTGTACGGTGTTAGATCTGACGTCCATTCGGTGGATTGTAACGTTCGTTGCAGTTCGTAAGAATAAGCTACAAAAGTTAAATGAATCAATAAAGATTGATGCCTTTATAGAGTTTAAATATATTTTCAAAATGAAAAAACTATGGATTTGTCCATTTAAGTAATCTCATTTTTAAAGGAGTAAATTTTTCGTTTTTGTGCAATTTGTGGCAAATTTTAGTACAGAAACGAATGTTCATATAGTGTTTAATCAATTTACTGATGATAGAAATGTATTTATTGGTTAAGGATAGAATTTACTGTATTTTTTTAATAAAATCACATTTTAGTTTCATTACAAATTTCTAAAAACGACCAGAATATGTATATAAACTCTTTTTCTGGCCGATGTGTTTTGTTTCAACTAATTTTTTTACCAAATTTTTACTAAAAACGCAAGGATTTTTGTGTTACAAGATTAGTACTTTACTAATTACAAAAATATTTAAGTTTAATCAATGTAGGTTTTTCCGAATTGAGTGCCATTCCTTTAAATTTTCGTCATTTTACGTACAATTTTCGCATATTTTTCGCGAACAATTTTTAGAAAATAAATCAATAAATTTATATTGAACAATAATAAATTAGAAATATTTAATACCTTTTTTATTTGGTAGAATATTCGTTGCAAAATATTCGTCGGGGTTTTTTCTAATATTTTGCAATTTTCGTAGATAAACTCTTTTCGTCGTTTTCGTAATTGGTCCCGGTTCATAACCAGCTGCCGCCAATTCCTTACGCAACGAATCCGTATCATAATTGAAACTCTTCGGTAAACTTGATAGTTTCGACGATGTCGAACTGATTGTATATTGCTCAAAGTCACCACTAAAAATGAATGATGATAATGTTATTAGATATTTTATGAATTTGTATGAGTACACTTACGCAGAATGAGTAATCGGCAGCTGGCGCTTCTCAAAAAGCACAACACCCTCCTCATTGTCGGTGTATTTATACACCTCTGAAACGCTTATGAAGCTCGTCTCCGACTCACTTGACGTTATCAGCACCGCTTGAGTCAAATCACCATCGGTGCTCGATATTTCAAATACATTATTATCGAGCGGATTCTCCGATACTTCCGTGCACGTGAAGTAATCGCTACTCGTGTCCTTGCTGTTCTTGCGTCGCACCACCTCATTGTTGATTAGAATACTGCTTAGCTCCTCGCGGCCGGATTCAGGCAGCGTTAGAATACCGCTCTCGCGCGACTTTTCACTGCAATTGGAGATCGATAATGATTGGACGTTGCTGGAAGGTCGTGTTGCAATGGAACCGTTCGACGGCGTCTCGCTGAAGGAGTTAGACAGATCGTCCTCCAGGTGGGTGTTGCTCAATTGCGTATTGCACCAGTTTAATACGTAGTCGTTTGGGTTTGTTTGCGGTAATACTTCCAGGTCTATTGTGTCTTCGGCTATGACTTTCGTATCTTTTGATACTTCATATTCGGCTATTGCTTGACCATTATTGACTAGAATTTTTTCTAAAAATTTATATATTATATTATCAATTAAAATATTTTTTTATTTATATATAACATACCCAAAATGATTGCACATTTGCTTTTTGGGTCTCTATTAAAGTAACTTGATACATCTCTATTAATATATTGCTTAATGCTGGTCGCAATCTGAAGATGACCTTCACCAAGCGCATAATCAACCGGCGTTTGGTAGCTGTAATCCTGAATATCTGGATTGGCACCACAACATAGCAACAATTCCACAATTTCTTGTCTACCCCACGCGGCAGCGATGTGAAGGGGTGTTAGCCCCTCATCAGAGCAAACATTGGGGTTCCCACCATGTTGTAGGATGAGACGAACCACTTCGACAGCAAATTTTTCATCTTCGCTTCCAATCGCAAGGTGGAATGGCGAGATTCCAGGCTTTGGTAATACAATGTTTGCATTGGCGCCTTTTTCGGATAGCAAAGATATAATGCCACTGGAATAAAGAAAAGTTAATTAACAAATTGTTAATAGAAATATAAATGTATAGCTATCAACTACTTTTTTAACATTATATGTAAATCATGTAGCTAGGTATATTCAATGGATTTTCAAAGTCATTAAATCTTTTTTTAATTAAATTTTAACTAAGTCTATTTAATTTAGGTAGTTAAAATTAATCAATGATGTATTGAACATTTTATTCGATGACCTTTTGTCATTTTTCGGATGTGTTAATAGATACGTACTCACAAAACGTTGGATTTTTTCCTGAAAAAAATTTACAAGGACTATAGTACGAGGTCTGGACTGGGTGATACGTAAATTACGTAGAAAAGGCCAGGTATGCACGTTGGGATGATCGAATTGTCTGGATTTTGTTGTCGATTTGCATAGATTTTTACTATACATTTTGCATTTAGACTTTTGTTAAAAAAATCTACCCAATTGGAAACAAATTTCTACAACCATCGTCTAATTGCAATTCACGTTTTACAAATTTTAGTTTGGCGATGTGAAATATGGTTTTTAATCGTGCTGTATATTTTACTCAGAGGTCATATTTGTATGTGGTTTTTCACAATAAACATAAAAATTAACGATTTGGTTCTGTAGAAGCAGCACATAAATAAATTTTCTGCAACATTGAGGTTTTTTAAGAAGCCAAACAATTTCAAACGGCAATAAACATTTCCAGTAGACAAAGTACACAAAACTCGCGGTTGATGTAACAAGATTGATTTATTGAAACAATTTTAAAATAAAGCTTTATAATAAATTGTGTGTTGACGCGTTTTGTATGATGATGACGCGTCGACTCACAATTTATTATACAGTTTTATTTGAAAAAATGTTCTATAAATCAATCTTGTGATTCCAATCCAACCACAAGTTTTGTTTTATACCTTTTGTGACAATGTATCATCACCCAGTCATAGCAAAAATGATTTACATTAGATATTTTAGGAGTGTAAAAAGCTCCTACAATATTGATTTGCTTTGCAATAATTTAATGATTTTAATGTCGTTAATATATAATGGTTTTTTATGCTTTTTGATTAATTTTTCTTGTTTTAAAATTGATAAAATCGCCGCAATTCATTATAAAATTTTAAAGGATTAAAAAATTGACGCAACTTTTCATTTGCTTCCGTTGCTTTCTTTCCTATCTTTAACAATAAAGTAAAATATTGTTGTGAAAACTCTGAATATTCGAACCATTCTTCTTTATTCTTGTATCAAATTTTAACAACAATATGAACGTACATATGTATACACCTGGTTGGATAAATTAAATATTATTTAAAAAAAAGTGTAATCACTTTCTGTTGTATAGCATTGTTTGTAGAGAAAAAACACCTTTCCATAAATAATCTGGCAATTCGCGCTTATCAAACATTATTTGGTTCTTATTTGTCATTACAAATTCAATTGACTAAAAGCTGGCTGAAACCAGTTGAGCGGTGAACTTTAATCCGCTGCGATGATTAGTAATGAATATTAAGTTAGGTTATGTCCGAGTTCCGGTTAAAAGGTTTTTCGTCTAATTGCGATAAGCGAAATGTCGGGCGGCGCCTCATCATATCTTATTATTGTCTCTGGTCGGCTCACGTGCCAATCGCGTTATCAAAATAATAATTAATCAAATGCCAAAATTTCGAGTGTTATGCAACCGGCGTCCAGCAGCACGACCAGCACGTCGACAACATGAATCGAGTGCAAATATCTACTATATTAAATGTAATCGTGAAGCGATAAATCGAGAAAACAAGACCAAATATACTATTAATAAACAAATAAAAATACAAATACAATGTATATAGTGAAATTAACGAGGTTTAAATATAGTTTATTGATAAAGGAAATGCGTTTCGAGAATATTTACTCAATACTCAATGCGTTTTTGTTATATCTCTTCTTTCACTTATTATTTATAATCATAATTATTATTATTATAAAATTATCGTAACAAAATAATACGCACAGAATTGTTATTTTTCGAATATTATCGTACAAAAAAATCTGCTTCAAACTGCATGGTGATATGATAAGAAAATTCTCGGATTTTAAACACTATCAAGGTGACCTTTATCAACTATTATAATTATCATCATCAATTTACACACCCTCTCTTCCATATTCCATTTCAAAGTCCGGCATTGAAAGAATTTGCAAAATAATGTCAAATTCCAATTCAGGAAACAAAATTTACAATTCAATTACGCATATACACTGCTTGGATAAATTTAAGTTTTCCGGTTCGTTCATTAGACGCCAGATAAGAAGTCAAAATGATATTGAAAAGCATCTAGATATTTACTATTTTGATTTATAATGAAAATCATTTAATCTTTCGAGTTTAATAAGATTATCAGGTTTATGTAATACCACTACTACTACTTACTACTACTTACTACTACTTACTACTACTTACTACTACTTACTACTACTACTACTACTACCAATGTCACAAGTCAGACAATGCACCTTATCAGGGCCCATTATTAACTGTGGACTGTACTTTGTTCTAAATATACTAATTCTAGTACAGCAACCCGCCTTTAAATGTTCAATTTAAACTCTGTTTAACCCTTTCAGGACAAGTGGTTACTGTTACTAACCACAAATTTAAAATAAGTTTTCCAAGTGCCTACTGCTTTCTAGTGACAAAGAATGTGCAATAAGTGTTATCAATATAATA
>JARJDW010012411.1:0-20201 GCA_030264715.1 Adinopsis sp. GC000173
TTGGTGATTTCTAACCTCTATATCTCAATAACTGTCCATTTAAAAGTTTTTTGACCGCGGGAATATTTGTTCAGGAGGTCATAGACTATAACATACCAAAATTTCAGAAAATTTCAGTAAGGTCCAAAATCACAGTGTTTTGTGCGGGGTCCTTTCGCATTATAAAGTTTTTTTATCTCAAACTAAAATTTCATAACCACTACGGAAGTTTGAGAAAATTGACAATTTGTTAATTAATTAATTCTTGCATAAAACGAATTTGCCATAACTGTAGAAAGTACAGTCTTCCATATGCTCATCACGTATTTCCTTTTATTATACCTAAATCTGCCATTATAAGAAGGAATGTTACAGGTGTTATATTTAACCCTGTTGTAGGTACCTCTTTTACTGAATAGACACATAGTTTGCATAAAATTTTACGATTAAAGCTACTTTCAGACATACAGCGCAAATGTAATGTCCTATATACATATGTGACGACATTTGAATGTAATCTTGCTACACTATGGCTTGAGGGGTATTGGAATGTTCACAAATTTTAAGTCTAATACATCTCTAAATAAACGTGTACATAAGTGCATACATGTTATGCTAAATTTCATGCTATTATTCATCATGATATTGTGTAGTATTTTGTACCGATCCCTAGCATTCGCTCAACATTTTTAGGGGACATAAAGGAATATTTTTCTTGTAAAATTACCGTACATAATCAATAAAAAAATTTTTTTTCACAATGTTCTTTATGATTGATTTATTGTTTCGAAAGCTTGTTCTTTGAAAATTAAAAATGTACAAACATAATTAGTTAAAAGTAGAAAAAGATTAATTAATTAACTAGGGTTCCATATGTATTGAATTTTTAAAGTTATTACATGTTGAAATATTGCTGAGAATCGCTGATGTAGCGCATAGTGAAAAGAAATTATCAATTCAAGTGACGTCATATGCTGCTGCAATGTGATGTAACGTAGCTTACTTATAAAAATGGTTCTGATTTTGTGTTTTTGATAGTAGACGTGAATGAAAATCACTTCGAAAACATTTTAATCCTCAAGAGAAAGCAATTTTTGCAAAGAAAACTTTTAGCCACTTTAAATAATTAATCGAAAAGTTTGCCAGTCGTTAAATTATTAATACATAACTTCATTGAAATGTAAATTTTCTGATTTCTTTCAAATCCTTATCATTTCAGTGGTTAATTAATATAAATTTATATTGAGAGTTTTAATCACAAGAAAAATGATTTTTTTAAATCTTTTCTTGTCACTTTGAATATTTACGATACATGAAAGCATAATCATTGTAATAAAAATATATTCAATTATATGTGGACTATCACTTTTAAGCGAATATAAATATTTATGAATTAATTATCCTTATAGGTATGGGGAAAGAAGTGGAAAATCTTATTATGGAGAACAATGAACTACTCGCAACTAAGTAAGTAAATTAATTAACTCTAAAAAGTCAACTATGTGATTAGAAAAACATGTATAGTAAAATCCCTTAAGACGAATTACTCTTTAGCTGAATCATTGGAAAGTCTGTTGCAATTATGAGTTCAGCATCTCTGACTTATTCCATTTTTATGTAAATATTTATACCAATTTTAATCTTATTATGTCACTCTGAAAATAAATATTTTAAATCATAATTTATTAATTTTGGTGTATGACGGGTGCGTAATTTTATTCTAAGAGTCATTTACTTTAGTTACTCTTTTACTTGTCACTAAAACTGTAACTAGAATTAAGTTAGAATCAATACCTATGTTGGTAACCTCCTCAATATTACTTAAGTCACATAATAATTAGTAAATGTCATTAAATATGTCACAATCGTTGATTTGTTTAATTTATTTCTCTGATTGCTCAACGTAAGTGCAAAAAATAATGTAGTAAATCTATCTTGCATATGAGAAATCGCCTTTTCTCTGTCAACATCTAAATATCTAGTACGCTTGACGAATCATCTTAGTTTACATTATTTCTTATATTTAATACGTCATCCCTAAGACAAGAAATCGCATTAAGGAGTGTTTTTGGTACTGATAAAGTTCGTCTTAAGATGTTTGATTGCAATCGCTTTTTTGATAGCATCAAGTGTTGCGATTATTTTTCCAGCAACATTAAATCTAAATCACATTTTGTTGAATCCGAGCCTCAATGCTACCAATATTTCAACAATTTTTTTGTTTTTCAGAAATGCTCTAAACGTCGTAAAAGACGACTTAATCGTGCAAGTTGACGCCCTAACTGGTGAATTGGAAATGCTACGTGAAGAAATTTTATCATTAAATATCTCACGTACACGCCTACGCGAACGTGTTGCCGAATTAGAGGATGAAATGCGAAAGTTGAAAGAAGCACATGAAGCAAAACCGGAATCTCACGAGGAGGAATCGGAAGTGCCAATGGCGCAGCGCAAACGATTTACACGTGTTGAAATGGCGCGTGTGTTGATGGAACGCAATCAATATAAGGTATTTTATAAAACATTCAAGCAATTCTAATTGATTAATGCAACAAGAATGGAATGGAGTTTTTATGCCTTCACAATTTGTCTAGATGATGAGACAGTATCCAAATTTTTCAAAAAATTTTATTTAGATTGGTGTAGTTAATTAATCATTCGCTTTTCTAATGTAGGAACGATTTATGGAGCTCCAGGAAGCGGTGCGCTGGTCGGAACTGATGCGTGCGCAAAAACAAGATCCCGATCTCAAAGGAAATAAGGCGAGCATTTGGAAATTTTTTAGTAACTTATTCAGCAGCCAACCGACACGGCTTGCCAACGAGCCGCAGTTACGTTACCAAGCTGCTACTAATCAGGTGATACCTGGAGTTAGGGCATTGCCGCTGTTACCCGGACAGGAGTATGCTGATACGGAAATTGGTACGGAACCTTAATTATTATTAGTTATTGTAAATAGTAGCTTTTTGATATACTATGACCATAAAATCGTTAATATAAGCACAAGAAAATTTGACATTCGTCAAGAAGTCAAATCTCACATCTTTATTGATAAGAATACAAGGGCCAAACACCCGTTACAATTGATAAAAAAGATAATCACATTTATCTAAATTAGGAAACAGGATATTTTCAGTTTTGTGTAAAATGGTGGATCGCTGACAGATTTAAAACTATACATACTTTTACACTTTCTCGTCCGAATGATACCAACATTCATGATCGTCGACATTGTTGACTGTATAACCATAATGAATGCTCAGCACTCTGAAGACGTGGAACGCGGCATAAAGTCGAAACGCTCACGAAGCTATTGTATGACAAAGCCTGTTCCAATACCGCCACACTTCAGCGAATTGATTGGGAAATTCTTCACCTTGGGATTTACAAGTCTTTAAAACCCCCGCTAATGGCATTTATAGTCTTCGGTTTCATTCGGATGAGAAAGTATAAGTATACATAAGGTTGTGAACCTATCAGCCACATACTTTTATATACAGAAGTGGAATTGGTTGTCTCGTCTCCCAGTAGGATAAATGTATTACAGTTCCTGGTAATTACTTTTCACTAAAACCAATTGTTGCCGCAGGTGTTTGCTTTTCATTTTACTGATCCTTATAAATGAATCTTTTTTTATTTAAAATTAAATGAATTTTTAATTTAATTTGTAATAAGATTTAAACCCAAAGAAAAAGAAATATTAACTTTGTTACAAGGACAATTTATTTTTGCTCAATTTTACTGCCTATATAATATCTCATTTTACATATAAAATATCTTATATTAACGTTTTTACTTGAAAAGTATTTAAAAAAAAATCTGTGATATTTATAAATTATCAAATATTTATGATACGCTTCCAATGAAGTATTGGCTTGAATTTAATTGGATTGTGCCTTAGATTTTAGTCTCATTTTTTTGTATATAGATTATTTTTATTGTAAATACTTTTATGGCTTTCCCACATTATTCTGTAGCGTTGAAAATTTTGTACAAGTTGGTTTTTATGTTGATGATAGAGCAAATAGCTGCTTTTTTGATACTACAAATCATTATTTAGCTAGTCAAAGAATTTATGATCATGATGATGATGAGTGAGAGAAACAAAGTACAAAACAGTGTGATAGCTTAAAATAATTTAGGTTGTTGTAGTTCAAGATTTTGTTGCGTTCTCTGCCACAAAAAAACCAAAAATGCGAAAAACTAATCAAATACCAAATAGATACGAACGGATTGTTTAATCAATGATTTATTTATAGGACGTCTTTATCGTGCAAATAATACTAAATCTCATACTTATTTAAAGACTAAAAGAACGAAAAAGAACGTGATTTAACTTTTATCTAATTTTTTGTTTTTGTTAACATTTACATCGAATCGATTGTTAAGTTTCAATATATATTTTATTTCTAATCAGCATAAAATGCGTTTTATTTTAACTATTCCTAATATGTTAAAATCAAACAGCTGCAGGTAGTTTAGCGTCAAAGCGGGCCGGGGAGCGTCGTGAACAATATCGCCATGTACGCGCTCATGTGCGTAAAGAGGATGGCCGCTTGCAAGCATACGGATGGAGTTTACCGGATAAAGTCGGTTCGGCGGCCAAAGGACCTCCCAATTCCAGCGGCGTTCCCGTCCCAGTGCCTGTTTATTGTCGACCTTTGGTGGAAACTTCATCCGGGATGAAGATTTGGTGTGCGGCTGGCGTTAATTTGATGGGTGGATACACGCGAGATGGCGGTTTAATGGTAATTTTATATTTTATCTAATTCTTATGTGATAAAACTGACATTTTTGTTTAATTTAGGTTGGTGGCAGCGTATTTTACTCGGATGATTCGATTGAAAAAGGTGCTACGCTGACCGAATTGGACAGTTTAGATAAAGAAATCAATGCGTTCAAAGAAGGTGCTTTATTGGAAACGAAACTGTCATCGCTCGTATGGATATGTACGTCAACACGTCCAGCCAGTATCGTCACCGTAATCGATGCGAATAATCCAGCTGAGATATTAAATAGTTTTGGTGTTTGTGCGAATCACATTCTTTGTATTGCAAGTGTTCCTGGTGCTAGTCCAAGTGATTATCATAATACCAAATATATTATAAGTGATAACAAGGTTGCTTCGAGTGGTGAGAATAGTAGTCAAGCGGATGGAACGGAGGAAAAAAGTGGAGTTCAAGAAGATCAAGCGGTAAATAATAACATTAAATCAGTTGTTTTATAATAATTAATCCATTAATTTTTAGGTCGAAATTACGTTTGTTGAGAATAATCCAACAGTTAAAAATCGCCGTGATCAAATCGAACGCGCTCGGTTGGATGAAGAGAACGAAGGTAACGATGATTGCAACGCAACGAACATCACTAATGATACTTCTTGTACGTCGTCTGATCCAAATAATGAAAGTGGAGATACCGATAAGAATGAGAATGATGGAAAAAGCGAGGGCAGTGATAGCAATGATGATAGAAATCGTACAACGAGCCACGAAATAATGTCCAGTGTGTTAGCCACCATGTGGCTGGGGGACCAAAACGGGGAAATTTATGTACACTCATCAGTTGCCAATTGGAATCAATGCTTACATTCCGTTAAGCTGGACGATGCTGTCATTAGTATTGTGTAAGTACTATAATCACAAAAGAATTTTCATATACAGCGGAATTGGTTCGTTACTCCGAATGTACATTTAATTTAACATACAGGATAATTTTAGTCCTTAACGTTTGTATTCAGATTTTATCCATTATTATGAAACCTAGTTTTTGGTAGTTTTGATATAGTTCTCTTTGAAAATACAGTTAAACTTAAAATGTTCGAATTATTAGAAACTCAAATAAACAAAGAAATGAAGTATTAAGCTAATTCATAGAGAAGAAACTCAGTTATTTACATATAAAACTCATTTATATTCTTCATGTTTCTTTTTATAGATCTTTTCACCATTCATTGATTTTAAGATTTTGAGTATATTTGTTACCAACAAGCAGTGTAGATAGTCATTTATAGTGAATTTCACTTTAAAAAAGAAGTTAGAGGCAATCAGACAGCTTGAATAAAACATTTTGTGATTGAAACACTTATGCAACAAGGCTTACTAAAATTTATTCGCAATGTTACCAATCATTTGACTGGCAAACAGTCTTGCTCCAGCAATCAGGTGAAACACGTTGCAGTGATATGCTTTTTAAACTTAATTGCAATCTGGCACGACAAAGAAGTATACCTACACTGCCACAACTTCTACAAAAAATGCTTAAAAAATCGAATTTACCAAGCACTGCAAACGACTTTTTATATGTGAAACCCTTTGAAAGAATTAGAATAACTCCTATATATTTCTGTTTTTCATTACAATATTCTCCTTTGTAATTTTAGTCATGTAAATGGAAGAGTGATAGCAGCATTAGCAAATGGAAGAATGGCTGTGTTTAGTCGAGATGAGAACGGCGAATGGGATTTATCCAAATACAATGTGGTTCAATTATGTGCACCTATACATTCAATTCGCTGTATATCTGTTGTTGGCGACAAATTATGGTGTGGTTTTCGAAATAAGGTTACAATACTCGATCCAATGTCCCTTGAAGTCGTACATCAACTTGTTGCACATCCACGAAAAGAAAGTCAAGTAAGTTCACATTATATTAAATAACTTAAATCTGTAATACTCTTTGTACATTACAAACATGGTTAAAAATCAATTTGTAATAATTCTAGGTCCGACAATTAGCTTGGCTAGGCGACGGCGTATGGCTTAGCGTTCGTCTAGATTCCACACTACGCTTATACCATGCACAAACATTCGAACATCTTCAGGATGTGGACATCGAGCCGTACGTCAGTAAAATGCTCGGAACTGGTAAATTAGGTTTTTCTTTAGTGCGCATCTCAGCTTTATTGATATCATCGAATCGTTTGTGGATTGGAACGAGTAATGGTGTTATTATATCAGTGCCATTGAGCGATAGCGGCAATCCTGGTGCTATCATTACACGTGGTGCAAGTCTGACGGGTATTAAGGCTGCACCAATCGGACTGGGCAACTCGATACCCTATTGCAATGTCGCTCATGCACAATTGAGTTTTCATGGGCATCGAGACGCTGTTAAATTCTTTGTGGCTGTGCCAGGACATGGAGGTAAGGGCAACAGTGTGCTTTACAAGCTTAAACAAATAAAGATTTTCATGTACTCGTTAAAATTAGAGAATTTGCACACTTTTTTTGTTTTGTAAACTTTTCTACTTATTAATTATTATTAAGATGTTTAGAAAATTTGATGATTTTATCCGATTAATGAAATGCGTGGGAGTGTGATGGTTTTAGTTATAAGGTAACTAAAAATTATGAAATATTTATGTTTAACAATGACCAGGTTGATATGGTTGCTTGTTGGAACACACCATGTTAATTGCAAACTTCACTGATGTAGAAGTTCTTTCTTATTTCATTATTATGTAGCATTTTAAGTAATTTCTTACTTTCGCTAACATGGTTGTTCCTAAACAAAAATTGCAATGTCATAATTACATACAGGGTGACTTCTAACATTCCTACCAAATAATCAAAATAAACGTTTTCTTCAAATAAAGTTTTAATCAAATTCTAACAATTAGAAAGTTACAACCATTAAACTACATTAAATTACCGTTAATAATATGCAAAACTATTAAAACTAAGAAAATGTTTATTTTGATCTTCTCTAGATACCATTTCAGTTTGATGTGAATGTTAAAATACACCCTGTGTATTGAAAAAAAAATCATAAGAAACTTTTTTTCTAAAAAATTAATTTTTGTGAATTTAAAAAATTCGCAGATTTGAAATTTTTTCTATAACTTGGATTAAAAATTTGTCATTTAGCCACCATAGCGTGAATTTTTATATGCTTATAACTTTCCACGCTTATCAAGAATTACTGATTTATATACAAAAAGAAAAAATATAGTAGTTTTATAATCCAACGTTTTTAAAGCAATTACACATACTTTCGGATAAAAATGTTTCATTTCATGGTTATAATTGTTGGTATTTATTTATTTGACTTAATAAATGCAAACGATAATTTAAACTTTAGGCATAAGTGCTGCTTCTACACCTTCAGAAGCACATTCAGCAGCTGTGACACCAATTGGAGGACCTGGACGTCCACCCAGCGCTATGCTAGTTCTATCGGGAGGTGAAGGTTACATCGACTTTCGCAACGGTAAGTTTTATTACCTAATCCAGCTAACTTAACTAAAGCAACATTTCTAATACTACTAGCATGTTATGTATATAAAACTAAAACAATTTGGATAAACTGGGAATATCTTCTAATTTCAATGTAATTAGATTTTTCAAATACGCTTTCACTGCATTTTATGGTGGACGAGAGGCTAACTCAACTAACATAACTTCTTTATTTATTGTAAATAAAAAATATAATATGCACTTGATCATTATTAATATTTTTGTGGAGAAAACGAGGGTGTATATTTAGTATTTTTTTTTTAAATAACACATTGCAGAAGATGATGAACCGAGTGACCGAGCCTCGCATCTGCTTATTTGGCAACTAATAAACGATATTCCTGGAAATCCACCTTGTTTTGGGTATGTGTTTTTGTAATTAATGCCATAATTCATTTTATACCATTAACTTGGCGAGTGGCAGTTGGACAATGATCCCATTTTATTGTTGATTATAGGTGATATGGATGAAAGTATGGTTGGCAATGAATCTGGCGATCTTGAAAATGCTCAAGGTGATGCACCCAAAGGTGAAAAAAGTCATTTGATTGTATGGCAAGTTACGCAAGGCTAATTTTCTCCTATTAGATTTTTTTATTATTAACGGTATTGCTGCTTTCTTATTGCTCTTGAAGAATCAATTTTCACTATCGTTTGAGGCGAGCGTAGTTCAACACGCAATACTTTTTTTTATCAAATGAATCCTCAAAAACGTTAATGTGTTTTATAAATATAGAGAATTAAAAATCATGTAAATTGCATCGTATTGTTACTTCGTATCAATTTAAATCATTGATTTCTTTACTTATCAGGTGATTTTATGTGATATTTTACAATTTAACAATCGAGTTGATTAATGAAGTAAAATTTCGTGAAATCCTCTTTCATATATAGCTAAATTTTTTCCAACAGCAATTTTCATGATTTTTTTTTGCATAAAGTAATTTTATATATAATATATACTTATAAATATATACATATACATATATCTTGAAATTCAATGTAAAATTTATTTGATATTTATTTTGATTGTAAACTATTGTATATCTTTTATTTATTTATAACGAATTATTTTAAGTAGATTGAATTTTGTTTATCCAATTTGTTCAAAGAGTAATTTATTTAACTACACATAAGGTTTAGAAATTGTTTCTTGTAAATTTGTAATAGAACCAAAAAGATTGTAATTCAAAGAAAGAGAAAAATAAAACAATTGATAACTGAAACTTGATTTAATATGGATAAAAAAACACTTTTCGCTTAGTTATAATAAACAATAAAATAAACACTTTGATGAACATTTCTCTTTCCCCATCACCGTAATTCACGTATCTTTGGAAGCCATGTGCCTCATTAAATTCGTTACAAATTTATCTATTTTCCTAATATCTTGAGCAACCTCTGTTTTGAATTGAAGACACTGAAACAGCAAGTGAATTTGATCGTTTAGAACTGGAACAACTGGCAATAATAATATAACTCACCGTAACATCGTCAGTCATTTTTAATACTAATTGTCCTTTAGAGTGAACATACTTCATGGTGTAACGAACTTTTGATGGATCTTGAATGTATAGACGGTCGGCCGCTCGCTCAAAATCTTCCCATGCTTTTAAAACAGTCATTTTGTGTGTGTAAATTTGTGTAAATTTATGAAATACACATTCGCATGCCTACGACAGTATGTTGTTCAAACGTCATTGCAATACATAGTTGCCAACAGAAATTTTGTATTAAAAGTAATATTTCAATTTGCAATTAATTATTTACTTATTATATTAATTATTACAGCACCGTAAAGTAGTACAAGATAGATTTATTAAGATGAATGTAATATCCATTTCTAATAAAAAATTATTGTGCTACCAACCGTTATGTTAAAAAAAGCGACGTCTGTTAAGTAGTAGCAAAAACATTATCCAAAAACCGCTGAATTATAAATAATCATAAATGTTAGTAATTTTATTAATTTGTCGATAATATTTATACAAAATTAGAATTGCAATAAATCAATATGCAATATACTTTTCTTTTTGATTTATTCCAACTTATTAATTGCTGTATCATTCAGCAAATAAACAATTATTAATGAATTCACATATTATTAATATGATTCAATACAAAATAAAGAATTTTGCTGAATAATTGAGAAAAAATATATATACATACAAAGAAAAATGAAAGGACTTATTTTATTGAAACAATTAATAATTCCGTTAGAACTATTTTAATAATAATTGCAATCATAATAAATTCACATGTGTGTATAAATAAATACGTTTATTAATCGAGGTCAATTAAACAAAATAGCGAACGGTTGAGTGCACCCAAGTGAAGAAATAAATGACAGTATACCGTTAGATGAAATAAACAATTGCAAAATGCATTAATTTTGCGCAAAAAACAAAGATGAACAAAGACTTGTGTGGATTATATAACGCATTGCCAAATAACAAATCGCGGCAAGGTTAAACAATTTGGAAATTGAGCGCGAGCTCGCTCGCTCAATTGTTTTATATGTAAAAAAATAATATGATAAAAATGCAAATGAATTACATCATAAATATATTGTATAATACGAATCCAATCAATTGTTTTAATTTTTTTGAGCAAGTGCTGGGTGGGCGTTGATGATGGATGCAGGATTTCTAGTGCAGCACAACAAATGACAAATGCATTAATGGGAATGAGGTATGAGTACATTACGGAGTGTACAAGTATGGAATCGCAAAATTTACATAATAATTTCAATATTACTTCATTCTCTTACTTAATAAATAAGAAAAGTGAATAACGTACATATAACAGTAAATTCATTACAAAACCGATCTTTTTTTTTCGTTAAACTTATATTATTATTATTTACGTACTCTGCAGCAATTAATTTGTTTAATTTTATTTATTTGATCGTTTTTTTTGCTATAATAAATGTTGTTGAATATGTAAAATAGTGTTGGTTTTTTGTTACGACCATGAACTATAATATAAAAAAATGACGTTACGTAACAATTGCTTTAGGTTGCCACACTGGTTATTGCACTTACTTTAATTCTTACTTAATAAGTCAAGCAGAAAACGTTAAAGGTGAGACTTGTAATATACATACATACATGTAGGTACATAGTACATGTTCACATTACACTCCGTATAGTCTTGCTGCCGCTGCTGATAAGAAATTTATGGCTCACTTCTACCATAATTATGATTAATTAAATTCGTTACGGTTTTAATACATAATAATTATATTTTTTGCGCTTGTTGTTTGCGCTGGCTTCGTTCTAATGTTGTCCATGTGATATATGATTTCGTTTTGTTATTTGATTAAGTAACAAATGAATGACTTAATCATTTCTTTTCAGATCTCCTATTTCTACATTTTATGTTTCGTCACATTTATATTCCTTTTCATTTACTTTAAACTTGCTATGTATGTATACGTATGAATAGTATGTTACCTACCATTACATTATATTGTTTCTAATTATTTGCAAATATTTAAAACACTTTTTTATATTGTATCTATTATTATGTATTTCTAATTACATTTATATGTGTAAGTAATGTTATTCTTTCTATAAAGACGTTAATTTTTTGACTTGCGGTTGATAATTTTGCAACGTTATGAAATTTAGGTTAAGTTATTTTGACATTTTATAAAAATGTTTAACAGTTTAATTGTTAGCGATTTTGAAAGTTAAATTTAAAAATTATGTCAGAGTAAACTTAATAGGAGTACTTTTTTATGAATTACTAGCATTCTCAGCCACGCGTTGCTTTGGCTGAGTAAAGATTGATTAGAATAATTTCCCCTTTAAAACTTGACTATGTTTTTAAAGTCAATTATTCATCACATTACTTCTGTCCTGCTGGTACGAAGGCATAAATTTGATCTTCTGCAAGGAGTAAATGTAATTGTTTGAATATTTGAATGTTTGTCCTATCACACTGACAGCTGTCAAATTGACAGTCCTACTATTTTCACAAAACAACATATTTTATCGAATATAACGTCTTCTTCTGATGTTTAATAGCCAGAAACCTTCTTTGGACTATATTAAGCAAAACCCCAAAGTTTCATGGCGATACGTTGCACGGTTTTTAAATCTATCGAGTGCAGACAGACACACATTCATTTTTATATATGTATATAGATTAAGATTATATTCCTTTTCATTTATTTTAAACTTGCTATGTGAAGACGTATGAATATTATGTTAGCTACTAGTGAATTATGTATATTGTTTCTAATTATTTGCAAATATTTAAAACACTTTTTTATACTGTATCTATTATCATGTATTTCTAATTTCATTTATATATGTAAGTACTGTTATTCTTTCTTTTTGTTTAGGTAATCTATAAAGACGTTATTTTTTACTTGCGGTTGATAATTTTGCAATGTTACGAAATTTCGGCTAAGTTGTTTTGACATTTTATAAAAATATTTATCAGTTTGATTGTTAGCGATTTTAAAAATCAAATTTGAAAATTATGTCAGAGTCAACTTAATACTACTTTTATATACATTATTTGTAATTTTGTAATTGCTTCGCAAACAATATTTACCTATATTAAATTGTAAAATCGTATAGCTTCGAATGACGTAAATGTGTTAAATCATCTTTAAAAAATGATTTTGGTATAATAAAATATACAAATTGAGACTTATTTTTTCTTTTTGTTTAAGTAATCTATAAAGACGTTAAATGTTTTACTTGCANCTTTTTTATACATTATTTGTAATTGCTTCGCAGACAATATTTATATTAAATTGTAAAATAGCATAGCGTCGAATGACGTAAATGTGTTAAATCATCTTTAAAAAATGCTTTTGGTACCATAAAATATACAAACTTGATGTTATTTATTATTAGTTAAATGTTAGATAATTATTTATTGTAATTAATTGTGTAACATTAAGTTTTTTTATTCTGAATCATAATGAATAATCAGTGTTTATATATTATGTAACAATTAACACAAAAATGCAAACAAAATATCATTCCATGCATTTTGACGACTTTGTTATCAAATTCTCCTAAGCAGTTACTAATACTTTAAAAATACATAATAAATTATTAACATGAAAACGTTTGTTAATAGGTGTAATTCCATAGAAATAGATCTTTGCAGTAATTATTGTATTTCATTTGTTTTTTATTGCAAACTTTATATTTTATTGAAATACAACCGCAACAAATGACATTTAAAAAAAATGAATAACAACTCAATTTGAGCTTTATATAATAATTGATTAACCGGCTAATTATATACCCATTAATACTATCCTAAAAATGTATAATTTATGTAATGATTACATAATAAATCGCACATTTAAATAGTGTATATTTTTGTAAATGTCCTACGAGCGTTGCTAAACTGTTACTGTTACTTTGAAACCGTTTTATTGCTACTTTTATTTGCTTTATTAGTATTATTATTATTATTATTATTATTATTACACGATTTGAAAATCTTAAACAGTGCCTTTAATGATTTGCAATAAAATTTTAAGTCAATGTATCGGTTGCCAACTAAGTACATAATTGCCGATTTCAGTTATAGATGCTTTTCATTCGCATTTTTAGGATATCCGTAAATGATATGATCTTCTTCTTCTTATATATGTTGGCTATTATCCTAACTTAGCTTTATAAGCTCATTGCGTAGATATTATCTAAAAGTGTCTTTTTTACCTCAATATTAATATGGAGTGCAAAAACGCACAGTTTCGCTATATTTTGCTGTATGATTTCTATAAACGAAAGAACGCAGTGCAAACCACGCAAAATTACGTAACGTTTATGGTGAAGCCCTTAAAGAAAGCCAATGCCGAAATTAGTTGAAAAATTCCGTTTAGGAGATTTATTTCTCTTAAAGATGACCAGCGTTAAGATCGACCAGTTGAATTTAATGATCAAAACCATCATCAAAAAGATGACAAAAGGTCATCGAACAAAATAGAAAATACTTAATACATTTTCCATTTCCTTGAATAAATCGGCAATTACTTAGTTGCCAACCCAATACATATATGGTTTTACCTATTATATATACTTTTTTTCTGTTAACTTTATTGTTATTTAATAAAAGTGTTTTCTAATAATATTTCAAAATTAGAAATGTTTTATGAGATATTAATTAATAAGCTAAACCAACTTCAAACGGAAGTTATAAATTAACAATCTATAACAATTTGTAAATGTTAGTATAGTATAAAAACAGTTGTTGATGTAGTTTGTTTTTATAATTATAATAAATTCGTTTGAAATTACGAAGTAAGTATCTTGCGTAGTATGAATAAATGCAATGCATGATATTTACTTTATAACTGTACTCTACAACAATTTGAACCATTCAACGTCTCATTTCTATTATGTAGAAACAGCAAGAGTTGCCCAATCAGTCTCGTAATTGCTACAATCATCTAAAAAACACTTTTTTACGATCTATAATTATTATTATTGCAATATGTGTGTGTATTGCAATAATATATTGCAAAGATGCGAGCTAATTTATGCTATTTTATACGTACTTACACTTATCAATGAAATTTTTGTGTGGTGCTGAACAAGGAAGTTGGCGAAGCGCGCATTTGCGGTCGTTTTCAACTTAATGCGAAGTTGCACAGTTAAAGTTAAATAAGGAGATAAAGCGTTTAATTAAACAATTTTGTATTTCAAACATGTTTTCTACTAGTCAAAGTATAATGCATAATTAATTCTAAACAAATTGCTTTACTTGTGACTGTCTTACTAAATGTTTGATATTCGATGCTAAAGAAGTATTATACCTACTTACAATACTTTTTCTGAATGCAATTCCTTTCTTTTTTACTATGGGATGGTCCAATTGAACAAAACCATTTAAAATGCATCTCAGGTATTTTGGATTCAAATTTTAAATTAAAAAATATTATTAGGTATTTAAATGGAAGTACACATTTTTAATTTTTTAATTTATGTAACAATATTGATAACCATTCATTTTCTTATTGATAAATATGTAGCTACTAATTTTGAAACACTTTGCAGTACAATTCGAAAATTTTGGAGGCATATTTTATCTAAGCTGCTTAATTATTTTCTTTTTATTTGTGTTATATAAACCTAGGTTTTTAAGTGGTCCCAAAAAATAGAAATTAGACGCTGCTGTGTGCAAAGAGGAAAGAAGTTTTTATGATAATAGTGATGAATGAAAATCTTATTATAGTCCATTGTCGTTTTAGAAGTAACATTTATTTTTTATCAGATTCGATCTATCAACTAAAATTGCACATCAAAACATACAATGAATTTAGTGTCCACTTAAGAGGACGTAATTATTTTCAAGTCCAAATTTTGGCAACTATTCTTCACCTATACCTATGTTAATTTAAATATATATATTTACTTCGTTCTCGTTATGACATAATTACTAAAGTTCCATACTTATAAATCCGGAGTAAAATTTCCAACAATAATTCTTTACACCAATTTAGTACCTGACTATAAAAATATTTAAAAAAAGTCACAAAAATTATATTTTTTTTAACAATTCTGTTTAGGCTGATTAATAGAAATAGCAACGAAACACCGCTAAATGTTAGAAAACATTGCGAGTAACTTAAAATATCTAATTCATATTATTCTTTTATGTTAATTTATTTAGTTTGTGTATTTATGAATTTTAATTTAAAGCATTTATTAAGATGAAGATTATAATTGTAGATTGTTCTCCGAAATCAAATTATGCTTTATTAGGTTGTTTACGATCAGTTGCTCAAACAATTTCATATGAGGTAAGGTTATTTTTAATTTTAGGGTAGATATAAAATAGGTCACGTATGCACAGAGTTTGGAAAATCAAGCATATATAGTATTGTAGTTATTGCAACCATAAGACGAGCCCTAAAAATATATTTTACTTTTATACTTAAATTAATTTTAATATATAAATGTATTCCATAAACGTATCCATCAAATAACACTAAGAAGTATTCAGACAATTTAAAAAGCAACATGTTGCTTTGCATCATCCCGTAACTAGATGCAAGTTAGTTAGTAAGAAGATGATGTTTTTTAATATATTACAATTTTCTTGAATTTTGCATTTAAAAATGATATTTTTTCTGATTCATTATGTTCTCTTCTATTGACAAGGCTGCGGAAAATAAC
Source organism: Adinopsis sp. GC000173 (assembly GCA_030264715.1). Lineage (NCBI taxonomy): Eukaryota > Metazoa > Arthropoda > Insecta > Coleoptera > Staphylinidae > Adinopsis > Adinopsis sp. GC000173. The sequence goes on from JARJDW010012411.1 coordinate 16,373, forward strand.
TACAATAGGCCACGGTTTGTGCATCTCTCATATAGGCAGATATAAGCAAGTACCGTTTTTTTACAATAAGGTTTAAAGCTTCTTTAAGTAGATTTAATATTTTATAAGAACGTACTCTTTATTGTAAAGTATCTTTTATACTATTGTAATAAATAATCTTAAAATCAGAAATATATTAATATAGACAAATTGAGTAAAACTTTCCATATCTATTCGTAATTTGTAAAGAAAATATTTTTTTAACTTAACTATAAATTATATTGCTGATTAAAATTAATTTCAAATGACTTTACAGTTATAATATTATCAAAGCAATATGGCATTAACGTTACATTCCTTAGTTAAAATAACAACGTCTTAATTAATATTTTAATGCATTGCATGTTTAATATTTCCGTTACTTTTCATGATGTGTTTGTTCTATGCAATAGAATAAGTTTTTAACTAATCTAATATATTATGTGTAAACTCTTGACTAACCTAAAGAATTAAAGAATTCTATAAACATCTTATTCATAAGGCTTGAATATAAAAACATAGTCAGCTTTAATTTCAATACAATCCAAATTACAAAACAACTGTTTAATTACACGTGTGCATTATTGCAGATGTTCTAGCAACAAAATTATTAAATGCCAAAACTAAATAAAGCTGTATTGGGCGCTGTTATATTAATGTTTTATGTTCAAACAAAAACAATAATACGATTCTAATCGTAATCAAAGAAAATAAGTACATACTTACATTAAGATACAAAGTTTTGTATAGAAATTGTAAAAAAAACCCGAAATAACTATTGAATTACACATGTGAATTATTGCAAATGTTATGGCTCAACAAAATTATTTAATTGTTAAAACTAAATGAAGTTGTATTAGGCGCTATTATATTAATGTTTTATATTCAAACAAAAACAATAATACACTTCTAAGCAAAGACATTAAGTATTTATATTAAAATACAAAGTTATGTATAGAAATTGTAAAGAAACCCCGAAACAACTGTTTAATTACACGTGTACATTATTGCAGATGTTTTAGCAGCAAAATTATTTAATTGCTACAACTAAATAAAGTTGTATTGGGCGCTGTTATATTAATGTTTCATATTCAAACAAATAGAATACTACGAATGTAAGCAAAAAAATAGATAGCTACTTTAAAATACACAATTATGTATATAAATTGTAAAAAAAACGAAAAAAACTGTTTAATTATTCGTATGCATTATTGCAGATGTTCTAGCAACAAAATTATTAAATTTTCAAATCTAAATAAAGTATTAGACACTATTATATTAATGTTTCTAAGCAATGAAAATTAGTAATTAGGTACATTAAAATATAAAGTTATGTATAAAAATTATAAGAAACCCCCCCGAAACAACTCATTTATTACACGTGTGCACTATTGCAGATGTTCTAGCAACAAATTTATTTAATTGCCAAAACTAAATAAAGTTGTATTGGACGCTGTTGTATTAATGTTTTATGTTCAAACAAAAACAATAATACGATTCTAAGCAAAGAAAATAACTACATTATGATATAAAATTATGTAGGTATAGCAATTGTAAAGAAAACCTCTTAGGTTTAAATTTATTTCAATTGGATTTGAATTTCATTACAGCTTACAGTTGCGTGCACGAGCAATCCATCAAAATACCTTTATGTTTGTATATAGGCTGTTTAGAAATCCATGATTTGTTTTTGGTTATCAATGGGATTTCAAGCTTTTTGTGTGAAAATGTAAAATAGGTGTATGTAGGTACTAAAAGTTCAAGGAAAATGTAAATTAAAAAAAAATTAACACTATTCTAAAAATATAGGTTTAGTTAATGCTGCAACGTCAAGGTTTTTCATTTCGTCAGTTTGTCATAAAATTCTACGCATCATTTTAATCGATTATACTATCAAATGAAGAAATTTTGTTATGATTTATCACCGTCAAATATTTGATGTAATAATATATTTACTTTATTTTGATTTATATGCATATACTTGTATACCCTCTTTATACTATATATATTTGAAATGATGCCAATGGCAAATATTTTCATTCCATGTTTATAATAATAAATAAAGTAATTAGTTTTTGTAATTGGGGCATGGTTTACACAAATATAAATTGACCTTTAACCCTTATTGTTAGCAATGCAGAAGTACAATACACGTGATTCCTCCATATTTATATTAATTATCTTAATTAAATATTGAGGAAAAAAGTTGCATTAAATTTTGTCTGGGGAATGAAATTTTTGATGTAGAAATGTTCGAAATCTTGCAAAAAATCTTCTGAAACCATGTTTTGTTAGAAAGCAATGCTTATAAGTACTGGAATCAGTTAAAAGAAAGTCAAAAAGGCTTTGAAGATAAAAAAACGCTTCGAACAAGCATCAACCCTTGCCAACGTCAAGAAAACCAAAGAAATTGTGCTTGGTTTTCTAAAAATGTCTGTTCGGGACTTGTTAGTATGTCGAAAGAGTGTCAATGTCATTTTGGAAGATATTTTGGGTCTAAAACCTGGAAATTATTGATTAATGCCATAACGTCGACAATGCACCTCTCACAATGTACTCATTCTTAGTGACTTTTCACCAAACATCCTGTGCATATCAATTCACAACTACTGAATTCGTCTTATTTAGTACCGAATCACTTGTAACTATCCAATAATTTTAAAATACCACTGTGGAAAAACTTTGTGTATTTCTTTCAATTCTTTAAAAATGAGAATTATTTTAATAAAATTTTACTAAAAATATGTACATACATATTTATTGTGATAAAATAATATTATATTCCTATATTTTGCTTGTAACATAAATATATGTTTACTTTTATTTACTTAATGTTTTAACTTTTCTAATATTCTCTCATAAATGATGAAATAAAAAAATATCTAAGTTGAGAAGAGTTTCTCGAGTTGGCAGTTTCCTAAATTGAACTATATATTTTTGGTAGTAGTAGAATTGCTGACAGCATGCATTTAAAAACATGAAAAATGGTTAAATTTCTTAACGACAACGACTAGATATCGTTGCAACTTAAATAAGTTAAGTAAGGTAAATCAATTTGCGATTCAAAAACACAAAACAATTTAAAATTGTTCGTATAATTGACGTCTGCGGCTTCGTGACTTTCAATTGAATGCAGGTACATGCATAGAATGAGAATATTAAGTTCAATAGTAGGTATATTATGTGCATTATTTAAATATAGATATTGCTAATAATATAATACATTTTTCAATCAAAAATTAAGAATTCATAAAAAAATAGAAAATTAAAAAAAAACGTGGATATGCTTTTTGTGAAAGTATAACTGCTTAAAGATATAAATAATTTTAAAATTTTATTCGGTATCTTATTGTATAGTAACTTTTTTAATTAAATCAGAAACACACGTTTTCTATGCATTAGAAAAACTAATATAAATTAAATGTAATAATTTACACATTTCTAATGAATTCAGGGTGAATTTCATAATACCATAATTGCATTTTTATAGACACAGTAAAATGTAAGTACTTAGTATGACTTGTAATATGTTTTGTAATTTATAAAAAATGTTAATTTTTAGTTCCCTATACATACTTTTTTAATATCTGCACATTTCTCAATTCGCTCTTGGATAGATTTTTCTATTAGATGGAAATGTTTGTAATTATCTTCATAACTTTGTGTATTTTCCTTCGAAATATTTTTCGACATTGGTGAAATTATACGAAAAACAAAATAAACGCAGTTATTTTTAATATTTGATTAATTATATTGAAGTTTCATAAAAAATTGATGAAGAATGCTTTTATAATTACCATACCATAACTGG
>JARJDW010012413.1:0-14675 GCA_030264715.1 Adinopsis sp. GC000173
CGAGAGGCAGCTTGTAAGGCGAATCTTGGAATATTTGAATTGAGTTTATTAGATTCTCCTGAGATGGCTGCTTTAGAAAAGGTTAGTAAGCCAAGAGAGTTACATTAGATTAGAATGCATACGAAATTTTATTTGTATGTAGTAATTTTTACGAATTCGTACAAAGACATAGTCTAGACATGTATAGAATGTGGTAACAGTGCTTGCGCTTAATTCTTACGTATTCCTAAGAATTCGTACGATTTTTTTGATGCGAACGAAATAATTTGTTTTTAACAAACGTATTCGTACGAAAATAATAAAATTAACATGGATTGCAAAAATCTAATTACAGATGATTTTGTAAGAAATAAAGTAAAAATTTATAGGTCCCTGTAAAACTGTGTCCTTTCTCTCTTTGCGTTCATTTTTGAATATGATATAAAAAGAACAAAAAGAAACTCGGCAAATATGTAGAAAACAATATGCGTATGTAAAGAATACACAAAAAGAGGAAAATGACCCAAATATGCGGAAATTTGAGTGAAAAACATACAAAAAAAAACATTAAAAATGCTTTATAAAGCAACAAAAACATGAGACAATGCCGCAAAGCTCTGTTACTTAATATATTGCTTTTTACTGTATTCTTTTTTGACAATTGGTTAGACTCTTTTAGTACGAATTCTCATCTGGTGCAATCATGCTGTTTTAACGTATTTGTATGACCGAATTTTATATAAATTCAAATCTCGTCCAATGTAATCATAGTCTAACTTGCTCACATAATTATCGATTTATGAATTAATTTTTAATTGTTGTAGGAAATGGCAACTCTTGAGCTAGTTTGGAACTTAACCGATGAATGGGAGCGTGCATGGATGAAATACAAATCGGGCGAATTTTGGAGCATTGAAACCGAAGAGATGGAAGAAACTGCCCAAACACTATTCCGCAAACTGACAAAACTCGCTCGCGAATTGAAGGAGAAAAATTGGACGATCGTCGAGAGCACACGTCAGCGCGTGGATGCATTTAGACGGACACTACCACTGATCGGCGACTTGAAGAATCCGGCAATGCGTAATCGGCATTGGGATCGTGTGCGAACAGCGATGAGCGAAGATTTCGATCAGAATTCGGCATCGTTTAATTTAGAGGCGATCATTGCGATGAAGATGATGGATCAAGCAGAGAAAATCAACGAGATTTCGAACGCCGCCACGATGGAGCTGAAGATTGAGAAGGGCATTAAAGCGATTGCTGATACGTGGAAGTCGGTATCGTTTGAGATGGCACCACATAAAGGATTCTATCGCATTAAGTCGGTGGATGATTGCTTTCAAATATTGGAGGAGAATATGATGCAGCTGTCTACGATGAAAAGTACGCGATTTGTTGAGCCGTTTGTGAAAGAAGTCGATATGTGGGAGCGTTTATTGTCTTATATTATGGAAACACTGGAATCAGCTTTGAATGTTCAAAGACAATGGCTTTATTTAGAGGTAATTATTTAACTGTTGTAAACGCTAAAATCTACCTTAAATTTTTTAAAGGTACTAGGTAATTAAAAAAAATGTAATCTTTCTGAAAAACAATTTAAATTTTTATCATCGTTGACTTTTTAGTACTTGAATTGTAACACAGTAGCGCGATATTTTTAGATGTGTATAATCAATTTTAAGTTTAAGGATGGATGTTGTCGTACCAAACAATTTATTTTCGATAATCAGTTAGTAAGATTTGAAATGGTTTCAATATTTTGTAAAAATTTTACATTACGGCTCATTCAAAAAATATCAAGAATAGTACATCATCTTATACTTCATATGCTCATATTCCTTTCTTATATCCGTTCAACGTTAATAAGTTTTTTTATTTTAAAATTTATTTTAACAGCGATTAACAAAAACGTTTACGATAAAAACAATTACGATTGATTTATTAGTTTTAACACTGCTAAATATTTAAATAGAAATCTTTTTTCTGCAACTAGTCAACAGCTTTATAATTACGGAATGTAAAATAGAAGAAATTAATTTACACTAACAATATACTGTTATACAGCATAAAAGTTATCAAATCAAATAAATATTACCAGCTCTCTATTTTAAAAAAATGACCTGTAATTTATTTTTACGTGTTTTGTTTAGAACATATTTGGCGGTGAAGATATACGTAGACAAATGCCGAAGGAATCCAAGGACTTTGATTCGCTCACTGAAGAATGGCGCGAGATTTCCATAAAAATGTACAATGCGAGAACTGCGCTGAAAGGAGTCACCTTTATACCGATGCCACAACTACTCAACCGCTTCAGTAAAATGAACGACAAGCTGGAATTGATACAGCGCGCGCTTGAATTGTATCTAGAAACGAAGCGGCACGTTTTTCCGCGCTTTTACTTCATATCGAACGATGATATGCTGGAGATTTTGGGTAATTCAAAGAAACCGGAAGCGGTACAGCCACATTTCAAGAAACTCTTCGACAATTTGAATAAATTAAAGCTGCAAAAAGTATTTAAAAATGCGAATTAAAAGAAATTAATTTTTATTTTTATTATACGTTACTAGAATCCAGTGACCACAAAGTCTGAAGCTTTTGGCATGTTTTCGGAGGATGGCGAATATATGGAATTTCCAAAAATGCTCATCATTGAAGGTCAGGTGGAAAATTGGTTGTGCGATATTGAAAATATGATGAAGTTGACGTTGCGTAACGAATTCAAACCCTGCCGTGCGGCGTTGAAAAAGATGTTAAGCAAGCGCGATAAATGGTTGTTGATTTATTGTGGACAATTGTGTAACGCTTGCAGTCAGGTAATTACAAATATTTAACAGACGGGGACGCGACAAGTGATGCAAAATGAAAATTCAAGTTTAAGGATTAAATAATTTGTTGAACAAAGTCATCTAATGGAGATCCAAACGGTTTCGGACGTCATGATGGAACAAAAATTCTTTGTGAAAGCAACAAATTTAAAATCGAATGCCTCAGTGTCTTCACAATTTAGATTTTTTGCATCCTGACGTTTAAAACTTTTTGAATTCACATTAGACAGTTTGAAACAGGTGTAATAATACACACCTATTAATTCTTATAACGGTAACAACAAAAATGTTACACATAGGCACATCTTGGTGCTAGCGCGCCCCTGTCAACCTGTTAATTTTCTTTTAATACATTAATAACTATAAATAGATGCAATGGACTACCGATTGTACTCGTGCTTTAGTTCACTGCAAACTGACTGAAAGCAAAAAGCCATTGAAGCGACTACGCAAGAAACAAAATCGTATTTTAATGAAGTTGTCTGAGCTAAGTCGCAGAGAATTACCTAAATTGCAGCGATTGAAAGCGAACGCATTGATTACTATCGAGATTCATGCTAGAGATGTTATTGATAGAATGTACAAAGCAAGTCAGTATTAAATACTATATGCTGGTTCAGTTTGAATATTGATTATACAATCTGTTTCATTTGTATTTAGATTGTATGGACACTGGCGCATTTGAATGGTTTTCACAGCTACGCTTTTATTGGGACAGGGAGATTGATGATTGCATTATTCGACAAACAAATACACATTTTCTATATGGCTATGAGTACAATGGCAATTCGGGTCGTTTAGTTATTACACCTTTAACTGATAGGTAAGAAGTGCTTACCACTTATTTTATTTAGAAAACATAATAAAATTTTAAGTTTGTCTAATTTTCTTAATAGTTCTTACATATTAAAACAGTATTTTCTTCCAATAGTATTTATTCTTTATATTGTAGTAGCGCATGCCATAAATTATACCTTATTCAATCTTAGTTGTTACGTGGGTGGACCCAAAAGAAACCGAACTGATTTTATATATGGAGAGAGACATTTATGTTCACTTTCATGCATTTTCCGAGCAATTTTCGTCGCGTTTTGCTCGGGCCTACTTCCGGAGAGGATTCTATCAATTTCCGGTAAAAACCCTTCAAAAACTATATGGAAAATGCGTGAAAACTCCAATAATAGGTATTAAATTTGTTACATAGGTGGACTCCATTTTTATGCATTTTCCAAGTGACTTTCATGCAATCTACATTTTCTCCACTTCAAGTTGACGTAATTCTAACCATTTCCGAGGAAAACGATTCGAAAAGCGTTTGGAAATGCGGCAAAATAATGAAAAACTAGAATATTTGACATTTTAGTGTTTTCATGAATCTTCCCTATGATTTTCAACATGTTTCGACCCTAATATGTGAAATGTTTTACTGAGCTTCGGCATTTTTTTTGAGCAATTTTCAAAACGTTCTCATCGGAAATTGATAGAATCCACATTTCTGAAAGTAGCCATATTTGAAACATTTCGAAAATCGTTTAAAAAATGCGTGAAAATGAGCAAAAATTTCCTTCACCACTAATATAAAATCAATCCCGTTTCTGTTGGAGCCACCCAAATTCCATTTTATCTTAATATATGTATTTCATATTTTTATAGATGCTACATAACTTTAACAACAGCTCTGCATCTATTTCGTGGTGGAAGTCCGAAAGGCCCGGCCGGTACAGGTAAAACCGAAACGGTAAAAGATCTTGGCAAGGCAATGGGCATGTGGGTAATTGTGAATAATTGCTCAGAGGGTTTAGATTACAAAAGTATGGGCAAATGCTTTTCGGGTCTAGCGCAAACCGGTGCATGGGGCTGTTTTGATGAATTCAATCGTATCAATATTGAAGTACTGTCTGTCGTTGCGCAACAAATCATGTGCATTTTATCGGCCATCTCACAAAAAGTAAAAACATTTGTATTTGAAGGTAATTTTATGATTATTTGAAAAACAATTCTTGGTGGTAACATATTGCATTCTTGAAAGGAATTGAAATTAATTTGAAATTAACCTGCGGTATTTTTATCACAATGAATCCTGGATATGCAGGACGTACCGAATTACCAGATAATTTAAAATCAATGTTTCGTCCAATTTCCATGATGGTTCCTGATAGCGTAATTATAGCAGAAAATACATTATTTAGCGATGGATTTCAAGCAGCAAGACTTTTAGCTAAAAAGGTAATTTAGGGAGAGAAGGTCGAGGATCAAGTTGTTTAAAAACAAACAAAGACTTAACATGTTACTAGAAGGCCGTTTTGTGCATACAGCAGTGATGTGATGTGCAACATGATAGGAGACGATATGTTCGTAAAACCAATCAAATTCATCAGTTTATTTAGAATAAACATTTTTACAGATGAATTGACTAATTAGATTGGTTTACTCACATATCGTCTGCAGTGCTGCACATCACATTACTACAGCTTAATGATACCTATGAAGATGTAGACCCTAAAACAATGGTTATTTGAGTAAAATTGTTTATTCTTGGTCTTACCAATCATATCAAAAATCGCAATTCCTTTTTCCACGGCCCCAGGAATGTGACATCATCGAGCACATATTTCTTCTTGTTTTTATTTCTACTACTTCTATAACAAGATGGCAACATGGTTTTCAAATCACATGATTCCTTGTACTTTCATTTTTATATATATTGTATCAATATGTACTTTAAAAACTTTTTGTACTAATTGCCTATTTGCACTTCAGGTGTATACATTATACCAATTATCAATACGACAATTAAGCAAACAGGATCACTATGATTTTGGTTTACGTTCAATGGTTGCACTCTTACGTTATGCTGGCCGAAAACGTCGCGTATTACCTTCAGTACCCGAAGACGAAATTGTCTACCTAGCTATGAAAGATATGAACATTGCAAAATTAACAGCAGATGATTTGCCATTATTTAATGGCATTATGTCTGACATTTTTCCTGGTGTTTCATTACCTACGGTCGATTATGAGGAAATGAACAACGCTATTATTGCCCACCTACAATCAGAAGGGTTGCAAGTAATCTGATAAAAAAAAATAATAAAAACATTTATTCAATTTCAATATTATTTCAGCCTATACAAACGGCAATTACAAAAGTTATTCAGCTGTATGAAACGAAAAGCTCACGACATTCGGTGATGATTCTAGGTCGTACGGGCACTGCGAAATCAACAACATGGCAGGCTTTGAAAGGGTGCATGGGGCGATTAAAAAAGGCAGGAAAGGCTGGTTTTAACGTTGTCCATGAATTTCCTATTAATCCCAAAGCATTAAACTTGGGTGAATTGTACGGCGAGTATAATCTAAGCACAGGCGAATGGTCCGATGGCGTGATCAGCGCAATAATGCGCGCCACCTGCGCCGATGAGTCAGTGGATGAAAAGTGGATACTATTTGACGGGCCCGTCGACGCGGTGTGGATTGAAAATATGAACAGTGTGATGGACGATAATAAGATTTTAACGTTGATCAATAGCGATCGAATTACAATGCCGGAACAAGTGTCATTGTTATTTGAGGTAGGCGATTTGAGTGTAGCGTCACCAGCTACGGTAAGCCGTTGTGGAATGGTATATAATGATTACAAGGATTGGGGCTGGCAACCGTATGTAACGTCATGGTTGCAACGAGTCGAAAAACGCGGAAAAGAATATCAAAATATTGTAAATTTAGCTTATAATATTAGGTAACCAACTTTTCGTTTGTTTCCAGTACCAGAAATGTCGGTGCAAAGTGGCTCTTATTACTTCGTTATTAATTATAATTAGTGCGTAAGTTATTTTGAACTAAAGAACCACTTTTGTCTACTGTAATAGCATTTAGTGCTTACATGTAATTGCGCAAGTTTCCGAGTTGAAATAATGTCATAACTTGAATCCAAGAGAATTTTACTTAACGAAACACTTATTCAGCATTATTTTGAATTTGCACTATCAATAAGAATGCTATTTTTATTCTTTAAATTTATATTTAAAGTCGAATATTACAATTATTATATTTAAACAAGTTGTTTATAATTTAGCGATACCAGAACATAATAAATTAAAAACTGAGGTTACAATCTTATCTTGGTAAAACGTTTTTTTAATAATTGAAATTGGACCTCATATGCGGTACAGTTAAAAAATTATCCACCTATAGGTTTAATCTAAATATATGGGCCGAGCACGTCCCACAGTCCAAACAAAGTCTAAAAAGATGCCGGGTAAGGCATAAGATTAAAGAATTTACTTCCCTAGGTGAAATCCTCAACTTGACTTATTCCAACGACAGCTATTCATAAAATAATAATCCACTATATCTGAAATTCGTTTCAAGTTTTTACAATCGACGCTAGTAATTAAAATAGTACTAATAGTGGTTGCTTTTCACCTTTGCATGAAAGTTTCTCGTAAAATGGAAAGAACTGTCTTGGTTACCTAATATAATTTAATCACATTAATTCAAAATATTCATTTTAGATGAAACTATATTTTTACTATTACTTACCATTAGTTCTCGACTTTAAGCGTCTCAATTGCGAAGAGACTGTTATTACAGCTGAATTAAACTTAGTAATGTCATTATGTAAATTGTTGGACATTTTTGCGACAAAAGAAAATGGAATTGATAATACAAATGAAGATATTTTCGAAGACATGTCCAAAATGTGGTTTTTGTTTTGGTAATTAATCTTATTATACTAAATATATCAATCATAATCAATTCATAATTTATTTTATAGTATGGTTTGGTCGGTATGTTGTACCGTAGACGAAAGTGGTAGAAAGAAAATCGATACATTTATAAGAGAGCGTGAAGGAATTTTCCCTTTGAAAGATACAATTTACGAATATTACGTTGATGTTAAGAATAAATGCTTTACGCAATGGGAGGAACGTTTAAGTGTTGCTTGGAAATACGACGATACGTATATAATTTGTTTTCTTTTATTATTGGTTAAGATTAATGCTACGATTTAATTGTAGTTTGCCGTTTTATAAAATATTAGTGCCGACCATTGATACAGTACGTTACGAATTTATAGTAAGCGCACTTTTGGATAAGAACTCTCCGGCATTATTAACGGGTCCTGTTGGTACTGGAAAAACGTCTACAGCTCAATCTGTGCTTAGTTCGGTGGATTCAGAGAAATTTATCATTTTGAATGTGAATATGTCCGCACAAGTAAGCACAATAATTTAATATATTAATAAATTTTCATTAAACTAGAATATTACACGTTTTCACTTGTAAAGACGAAACTAATTCCGAAGTAATAGCTTTTTAAAGTTTGTTTAGAATTATTATATTTTACACATATATATTAACCAATACTATAATGTTCTATGTTATTTATAAAAGTCGTGTCGCGTTAACTGTTAAGAACCGAATAAGCAAATACTATGTATTTATTTCTTTCTTTTATTCGAATTCATAGAGCTCTAGCAAACGTTAAGACTTTGTTCAATAGAAGAGTAAGAAACCGAAACAGAAACATTTGCTTTCTAACATTCTTTTACTGTATTATTAAGGGCTATTATTATACACATAAGACTGGTCTTAATAGATGCAGAAAAAGAAACAAAGATTTTTCATTTTCTTGCTTTTCTTTTGGTCAAAATCTTAACGTTTTAAAAAAACCGTATGAAGTTGTATGAGAGAAATAAAATTGCTTATTCATTTGGTTTTTCACATATGCTTAATTTGGGTATCATTTAACGATTGCTTACAAATTATCTTTACATTTACTAAACTCTCCTAATTTTCAAAGTTTGAAAGACTTTACTATAATTTAGAATACAATATAGAATTTGAAAGAATTGGGGATATTATTTTTAATGTCATATTAATTATATGTATATGTATTTCAAATAATATTAAATTATTCTTCTAGACAACGTCTATAAACATTCAAGAGGCAATTGAAGGGCGTACAGAGAAACGCACAAAAACATCATATGCTCCACCAGGCGGTAAATCGATGATAACATTCCTGGATGATTTAAATATGCCTGCTAAGGAAACGTATGGGTCGCAACCGCCTCTTGAACTGCTACGACAATGGATCGACTATGGCTTTTGGTACGATCGACAAAAACAAATTAGAAAATACATACAAGTAATTTGATAATTTTTCTGTTACTATCTAATAAAATTTCAATGAATAATCTATTTTTAAGAACATGCAAATACTTGCTGGGATGGGCCCACCGGGTGGCGGCAGAAATGTCATTTCCGAACGTTTACTCAGCAAATTTAATTTAATTAATATGACATTCCCAACGGAACAAACAATCTACCGCATATTTGGCACGATGTGCGTACAGCATCTCTCCGATTTTTATGATGACGTTAAGGCTTGCGCACGCGATTTAACCGAAGGCACCATAGATTTATATAATAATGTAACAGCGAAAATGTTGCCGACACCGACTAAGATACATTACTTATTCAATTTGCGCGATATATCAAAGGTGTTTCAAGGAATGTTGAGAGCGCACAAAGATGTCGGTAACAACAAGAACTTTATCATAAAATTGTGGATTCATGAATGCTTTAGAGTGTTTTATGATCGCTTAATTGATGACAAGTAAGTTGGGATATCCAAATAGATTAATTTTCTATTTACCTCCTGTGATTTTTTTTAGAGATCGTGAATGGTTTAAAGAACAAATAAATGAACAACTGGGTCGCCACTTTGAAGTAACATTTAACTCTATTTGTCCAAATCGCGAAATACCATTTTTCGGTGACTTTATGCACCCATTTGGTTTATATGAAGATTTCAACGATATTACCGCTTTGCGTAAACATTTGGAGTTGCAAATGGAGGAGTACAACGCATCTCCAGGTGTAGTTCGTATGGATTTAGTACTATTTAAAGATGCAATCGATCATATTTGTCGTATTGTACGCGTTATTAGTCAACCGCGCGGCAATATGCTACTAGTTGGCATTGGCGGCAGTGGTCGGCAATCGGTATCACGTATCGCCGCTTACATTGCCGAATTGCAAACATTCCAGATTAGTGTAACGAGAAGCTACAAAGTGCCAGAATTTAAAGAGGATTTAAAAAAGCTAAACGGATTTACGGGAGTTGATGGAAAGTACACATCATTTTTATTCAACGACACACAAGTTACGGATGAAAGCTTTTTGGAGATTATCAACAATATGTTGAGCAGCGGCGAAGTATCCAACTTGTACAAACCGGATGAATTTGAAGAAGTAAGTATAAATTTATCAGAATCTTGTCGTGGAATTGAAATATATCGTTTATAACCAGATTGGAACGCTACTTTAAAAAAGTATCGTGATTCCGTTACTCGTTCGTTACTTCAAAAAGGGTATCGGCATTATTTGTATTCAATACTTTTTTTAATTTATTTCTGACTCCCTTCATTATATACTTTATATAAACTTTATATGTTACTACAGACAGAATTCTGTATTCTGTATTTTGAGAAGTGTGCAGTTGTTACCAATTCTGTCTGAATGGCAAGTTTGAACGAATCTGTGGCCCTCGTAATAATACTACATATTTTACATTTGTCTATCAAATTTTATACTTTTCGACTGATTTTTGCTCATTTTTTATTAAAATTTCTCAAATGTGAACGTTTTTAATACGATTTCAAACACTATTTGTTAAAAATTTGTAATAATGAAGCAACATTTTTATTACAAGAAGGTGTAAAAAATTTTTCCAACTTATTTTAGATTTTCTAAGAGACTTTTATGTGGTTTTTTATTAAACGTCTCAAGTTTGTAGCGTTGCTTAACGAAATTTTGGCCCGCAACATGAAAAGGTTTACCCACCCCTGGTGTACATACAATATCAAAGAGAAGGAACTAATATATCGTTTCACATTATTCTTCTATTTAATAGTAGTAAATACATTTCAATTTAATTATAAATATTAATAACATCCTTATCTTGTGTTTAGGACCCAAGCGTCCTATTGTATTTGCTTTAAATAACTTATAGTTATTTAAAGTTAACTATAACTGAACAAAGATGTAGCAACTATTATCGAACCAAGAAAGGACTCATTTTATTTATTTTAAATTTTTAATATTTTTGCATTATAGGTAAAAGGTAAATTATACAACCATGCAGTAAAAGATGGTATCGTACAAACAAATGAAGCATATTATAACTATTTTATTGAGCGGGTGCGAGCTCATATCCACATCATTCTATGCATGAGTCCAATTGGAGAGGCATTCCGCAATCGCTTGCGACAATATCCGGCACTGGTTAATTGTACAACAATTGATTGGTTTTGTGAATGGCCAAAATCAGCGCTACTTGAGGTTGCTAATAAATATGTTGTGCAAGTTAATTTTGTTGCAACAATCACCGGTATAGCTTCTGTAAGACACTAATTTAAAATAAGTTTTAGGCATAATTTCACCCTGTTTTTTACGTTCTTACAGACTGTCCGACGCGAATCATTGGTTTTGTCTAGCCAAGATCGTTTGGCTCAAGCTGTCGCTACAATCTTTGCAACCATACACGATTCGGTCGCACGCTACGCAAAACGAATGGCTGCCGAATTAAAACGTCATTGTTATGTTACACCAGTTAACTATATCGAACTAGTGGCTGGATACAAAGCGTAATTACGTATGTTTTCTATTAACCACATTACTAATTTACAAGATTGATAGAATGCTCGATGAAAAACGCATTGAAATTGCAAGTCAAGCCAATAAACTACGCAGTGGCTTGTGGAAGATTGAAGATTGCCGTAATAAAGTCGAAACAATGTCTGTGGAATTAGCTGAAGCACAGATTAAGGTCGCCGAATTTCAACAGCAGTGCGACGAGTATATTGTGGTGATCGCTCAGCAACAACGCGATGCTGACGAGCAGGCTAAACAAGTGGCAGCGACAAGTATAAAGATTGGCGAGGAGGAAGTCGTTTGCATCAAATTGGCGGAGGTAGCTCAGGCCGACTTGGATGAAGCTATGCCTGCTTTGGACGAAGCTATAAGGGCATTGGATGCGCTTAACAAGAAGGACATTAGTGAGATGAAATCGTATTCAAAGCCGCCACAGAAGGTTGAAATGGTTATGGAAGCGGTCATGATTTTAAAACAAGTACTATTTATCAATCTTAATTAAAACTTAATTTGTCAAAATAACTTTATTAGGTTGAACCTACATGGGCTGAAGCCAAGCGACAATTAGGTGAGCAAAAATTCCTGGACGATTTACGCGAATTTGACAAGAATCACATTAGTGAGAAAACGCTAAAGAAAATTGCAGCTTATACAGGGAACGAGGAATTTGTGCCGGAGAAAATTGGTGTTGTATCACTAGCTGCAAAATCGCTATGCATGTGGGTAATTGCTATCGAAAAGTACGCAAAAGTGTGGAAATATGTTGCACCTAAAATTGCTAAATTGGAAGACGCACAAGCGTCACTCAGAGAGAAACAACGCTTGTTGGCGGAGGCAAAGGCCAAGTTGGAGGAGTTGAGCGCGATGCTCCAACGCTTACAGGCTGAATATGAAGAAAAGCTACAGCAAAAGGAAGAGTTAAATAGGCGGGCGGAATTGTTACGTATTCAGTTAGAGCGCGCCCAGCTGTTGGTGGAGAATTTATCCGGTGAGAAAATTCGTTGGGAGCAGACTGTAGAGACGCTGGATGGCACATTCAGTCGTTTACCTGGCGATTGTCTATTAGCCACCGCTTTTGTATCCTATTTGGGTCCATTTGTGTCCATATATCGCGAAGACATGGTTAATTTGTGGAAAGCACAGGTAATATACATCCAATTTAACACCAAAATTAAGTTTTTGATTGTAATGTTGTATATTATTGCGTTCATCTTATGCGTGCGTAACATTGGGTTCATTTTTCATTCAATTGTCTGTTTTGTAAAAAGAATTTATTAAAGCACTGACATAACGTTGAAGACGTTTAAGTCTTATCAATAATTACGATTTATTAAGTAATAGTTTTACCATATGACAAGGTGACCCATTATGATTGTTGAGAATTTGATCAATGTCGTAGATGCTACTGTGATTGCTGTTTCCTAACTGACATACTAAACATGCGCGAGTCTCAAATCTAACAACGATAATGATAACTGCTCAAAGGATCTATCAATTCTTAATTGATCTGCTTACCACTACTGGTCGTTCCTTTATATACGTTTGCACAAACTTTCGAGTTCAATGGTTAGTAGCACAGAATGACTTCATGTGCCTATGTGGGCTGTGTCAGCATTTCGCGGCATTGGTTAGCATTTCGTAACAGTCTGAAGTCCACAATAGTGTACACCATGCAATTCTAAATTGGCACACTTAACAGTATACTGTAATTCGCCAGGCCGTTTACTTGAAAGGTTTTTATGAATGCATTGAGAACTTGAAAAGAGTAGCCACTGTCGGTAGTTTCCAAAGAATGAGTGAGTAACTCACGAAAGTGATTCTTTTGATCTTGCTCTTGAATAATTCCGCTTTAGTAATTAACAATTTATGGGCCCACGATTGAGTTTGGGAAAACATATAAATATTCAGTTTTTGTATCGTTATTCAAAATTACTTTTTAGATTACAAATAGATTAATTTAATTATCTAAATAAACCCAAACGTAAATGTATTAATAAAATGAAATTTATTACAACTTTTTAGGTGGCTGAATTAGAAATACCATCGTCGACAGATTGGAACATTATCAATTTCCTAACAGATCCAACCACAGTAAGAGAGTGGAACATTCAAGGGCTGCCCTCGGACGAATTTAGCACAGAGAATGGTATTATTGTGACACGCGGTACACGCTGGCCACTTGTAATCGATCCGCAATGTCAAGCGGCAAAATG
Organism: Adinopsis sp. GC000173; assembly: GCA_030264715.1. Taxonomy (NCBI): domain Eukaryota; kingdom Metazoa; phylum Arthropoda; class Insecta; order Coleoptera; family Staphylinidae; genus Adinopsis; species Adinopsis sp. GC000173. The sequence goes on from JARJDW010012413.1 coordinate 13,691, forward strand.
GATCAAAGCGATGGAGGGTGGCAAAGACTTGAAGGTGATCGACTTTGGCATGCCCGATTTTATGAAGGTGATTGAAATGGCAGTGCAAAATGGCAAGCCGGTCCTTTTACAAAATATTGCTGAAACGCTCGATCCATCGTTAAATCCCATTTTACATAAATCGATAATAAAGTCTGGCGGAATGTTGATGATTAAACTCGATGAGAAAATGGTGTCGTATGATGAAAACTTTAAGTTTTTCATGACCACCAAATTAATGAATCCGCATTATCCGCCGGAAATATCAACTAGTACGACACTTGTTAATTTTGCTATTAAGCAACAAGGTCTCGAAGCTCAACTACTTGGAATCATTGTCAGAAAAGAGCGTCCACAACTGGAAGAGCAAAAGGACGAAATGGTTACAACTATAGCTAAAGGTAAATATCTTTGATTATTAATCAATAATAATAATGATTATTTATGCATTAAGGCAAAAGAACGCTCATTGATTTGGAAAACGAGCTTCTGCGCTTGCTAAATGAAAGCAGAGGATCAATTTTGGAGGATGCTGATCTATTCAACACGCTACAAATATCTAAACAAACATCAATGGCTGTACAAAAGAGTTTGGAAATTTCGGAAGCAACCGAAATTGAAATTGATGCTGCTCGTGAAGTAACTAAACATAATATTAATTCTGCGTGATGTTCTGTTTGTTTAAAAAACCCAAAATGCGATTTTCATATTCTTATTAATTTTAAATTTTAAAAATAGACTCTGTAAATAATGATTGATATTATTTGCAGTGTAAAATTGAAGATAGAGAGTGATACACTCAGTATAGGTTTCCCAAATTAAAGAGATGTGCTGTAAACTTGCTTACATAAAGTAAAATGTTAGGTGAAAAAGAAGTTTAGTATAGAAAATTCGCAGCACAACTCTATTCGATATCTGAAGAAGTGAAGGTTTTATTGCTGAACGCGTCGATAAGAGCTCAGTCTAA
>JARJDW010012414.1:0-12101 GCA_030264715.1 Adinopsis sp. GC000173
TCAATAAACAAACTGAAGCTAATAATCACAAAGTTTTTGGCTTCAAAGACACTGATAAAATCGTCTTTGGAATTCGCATTAAAAAACTAAACATCTGGGAGAACATACTTACAGAATTTACCCTTAAAATTTTTACTATGTCAGAGCTCAACTTTCAGATTAGGAATTTTTCTGGTTCTCGTCTATATTTAATTAGCGATTTAGCCCCGAAATCAAAATGTAATACTTTTCAAACACCATGTATCAAAAGAATATGTGTATGGTAGATGTAAATTAATTGAGTTAATTTAATCTCAATATTAACAATAATTTCCAATCATAAAACGATGATTTATACCACCGTACATTTTACATAAAAAGTAAATTAATTAATTGGAATTTCTTATATAAACTGATATAATTAATAGGGGGCAATAAATATGTTTTAATTACACCAGAACAACAACAGCGCGCTCATCGAAACAAAAAGAACATTGTTCGAATGATGATTATCAAATGAACTCTGGCGCTGTTAAAATTAGATTTGTTATATGATATTTATATGTATATGTATAGTATATGCACCTGGCATTTCATTCTCATTTGCACTAACCAGCGCAAAAAATCGCCACTTAATTTAGCGAAAATGGGACAATTTATGACTGATCGCAATGTTGGTATAATCAATCATTCTCTAAGGTAATTTAATTATGTATTATTAATTAATACATATCAACAAAGTTAATATTGATTTGCAAATTAGAATGTGTACGTTCCTCTCCATAAACAGCTTATATGCTAATTTCATTTTAATTGATTTCGCAATTCTTATACCAACACACACAGACATCCAAATAAACTAAATAATCAGATTTTGCATCTTACGTTCCATATAAACAAACACACAAATGAATTTGATGTAGGTAGGCTAAAACTGGGAATATAATACTATCAAAATTTTAGAAATATTTTCATATTTTATTGATATTTAGTATTAGCAATTTTTTTGGCATTCGGTTTATTTTTAAATTTTTAAATTTTTGAATACTCGCTGGAATTTCAGAAGTTAGAACAACGTGCAAAATTTCGACGCTACAAACACCAATTTGATAAATTAATCAAAATTTCGAAATCTGTGTATTTTTACACATAAATAAATACATTTAAATTAAAATTATTTTTAAAATACTAAATATTGGTACTGTTTCGTTCAGTCTCTTACAAGCGTGTACTAATGCTGATATTTTTTTCTATTTCCGTTGAAAGTGTCTGTGATTTATACGTTTAACGTAAACATATTTCAAGTAAATAACATGCAGAATGAATTTATCAGCTTTTTACGTCTGCGCGCTTAGTGCGTGCTTCTAAACAAAACCATTGTTTCATACAAACGTTGTAGACGTACATAAATGTGTATATAGATACATATATTTTATGTTAAAAATGAATATATTTTTACACTGTTTACATTCACAGTGTTATGTGAGTGTCTACACTACCCGCAAACGAAACAGTACCAAAAAATTTTGCTAAATTGTAAACATTATCCTCTATACTATCCTCTAATTTGACGACCATATGCCGATTACATACATCTACGCGCCAACCTCATTTTAAATTAAAATTCAGCTAATTAATCAGATTATATTTGCTTTTATTTTCATGTTTTATGTAAATTACTCGCTTTTTAGAATATATAGTTTAATTACATCCACAGCTTAATTATTTGATTTATGTGCGTGCATAATTATATTATAAATAAATAATCGTTCGATGAGCAAACCTTTTCTTTGAAGAGCGCAAAAGAAAAAAAAATTGGAAATTTTATAATGAGCGAATTAATCATGAAAGGAAGTTTTATGCAATCTGTCTTGTTATTTAAATGATTTTCATGCATGATAAAACTTTTCTATACCGTTTTGCTATTATTATGATTTATTAAAATAATATATTGGAAATAAGTTTGTGTGTTCGAGCACACAACGACAATAACAAACGTTGTTGATATTACTAGATAAAAAAAACTTTACTATCAAAAATTTAAATTAAATATTTATTTCTACATTAATAAATCTTGTGCCGGTCGTGCTCTTTGAATAAAATTGCACGATTTTATTGCCACACAGTTAATGAATATTTCATTATATAGCAACACTCTGTATATATTTATTTGGCCATCGAAAGCTAAACATTTATCGAATGCAATAAATATACTGTTTGTTTTATGGATTAAACATCCCCATAAACGATCCCTCTCTTCCCCAACGAGCACAAAAAAATCACTTATTGAATATTTAGCACCAATAAAACTGTTCGCAGAATAATTGTACACCGAAAAAACTTTAATTCGATGTTTTTATCTCATGAGTGTGTATGTGTGTGTGTGCGCATTTCACCCACGTTGCATATTTTTTCACAAAGGGCGCCAAAGTGTGGTGCTTTATTGGTTTTTATGCTGAGGGAAGCTGTCGGTTCTTATACAGTTGTGTAAATAAGTGAAATTTACTTGAAGCGAAAGATGGGGGACGTATACATAACACACACACACACACACACACACGCACTAATAAATATCCGTCAGTCAAGGAAAACTGCAATTTTCCATTTCCGCATGAGCGGTAAAATGATTTACACATTTAAATAATGCCACCGCTCGACGAATGAAAAAAAAACTGCAAAACAAAAAAAACTAGGCAAATATATAAATAGCGAAAAAAATATCGGGCGTATAGCGGCGTGTGTAAAAAAATGAACGCGACGGTTTTAAAAAGCTTTTACTAATAGCTGCAAAAATAATTTCGCTCACAGCGTAACACATACACATATATATGTATGTATACAGCAAAGCGAACGACAAAAAAATTGTCTGTTGAATATAAATTATTCGAGAGCATTTTACGATTATTGCATTGTGTTTGTCAAATGTGCGCGGATATTTACAAGCAAATAGCATATATATTTACAGCTCGTTCCGCAATGTCCGACATAAACCTTTAATTAATTAATTAGCTAGTTTTTGGTTGTACAAAAAAGTCTCGTTGGGATTACCAATTATCGGTAATTAACAAATAATTATTGGTTTTAGCGTTAAAATATTGACATAATAATTAATACGTTTAAATTTGCCTGTTTTCGGTATCAACGGTTTTGTATTACCACCACCGATGATCGGATTTTTGTTTTTTTGGTATACGTAATATAAAATAAATAATTTGCATAATCTGAACGCAATTTGAATTAAATCCATATAACGATGATTAATTATTTCCTCAATTACAATTAATAAACGAATTGAATGCGATTTGTATAATAGAGAGCAAAAAAAAGCACCTACCTTAATCGCTCGAAATCACCCACCTCGCTGCTGCTACCTCCTCCATTCCTAGAGCGCATTAATAATAATCAATTAATAATCTTCGTCGGATTAAATTAAATTAAATTTGAATACCTTTGATTGCGACGTGTGCTGCTGCTGCTAGTGCTGCTGTAAGACGCGTTGAACCATTCAATCACCGAAACCATTACTGAAATCATAAATTAATTAATTAAATTATTGTAATTGCATCTAAATATGTTTCAATTCAAACAACTTTCAACTTCATATATGCAAATGATGTTAATTTTTGCTATAGCTACGAAAATTAATTAAATTCGTCAAATTATTGTAATTATACGTGTATTCTTAATGTAGGTAGGTATAATACATCTCAATTAGCTGAATAATTGCCACCATGAAAATCAATTAAATTATTTTTAATAATTTTTAATGGATTGTGTCAAAAATTTGCTTCAAATTGGCTTCAAATGGCCAGAGTTAATGGGCATTTAGTGGGATTCCTGATTTTAGTTGTATTTGTATATTTTAGTGACACAGTTGATATTTATAGCCGACAATTTTATGGATTTTGCCAAAAATTAGCTTCAAATTCATTAAATATATGGCAAACACAATTATCACAGGGTACTGTCGAGAATTTAGTGGCATTTCTAATTCATTGTGTAGCAAGAGCGATTATAGTTGCATTTGCAATAAAATCTTGTAACAACTTTAAGATATTTTACTAAAATTGTCGTAAAGTGTAAACTCATACGATTATTCAACTACAAACAAAAATATAAAGTTTTAGGTAGAATAATCAAAACAGCTCTCGACAAACTTTATTTTACAAGTTGGTCTTGTTCTTGATAAAATTTAAGTTATTGTCATCCACGCTGGCAAAAAATACATTTTCAAAACTTATTTTTAACAATAAATGTCGTTATAATTACAAAAATTTACGTCAATACTGGACTAATACATATTTTATATTGCAAATGAAACTTTTATTTGTATTTCTCCAAATTATTGCCATCAATAAAAACTCATTTTTACAAATTATTTTTAGCAACAAATTTATCGTCATAATTTCATACCAACATATTCATCAAAACTAACACAAAAACTCATTTTCACAACTTATTTTTAACAACAAATACCTATATTTTCTACCAATACTGATTTGTCAGCAAAACTTATCAATAATAATTTTGAATATATATTAATGCAGCTTTGTGCTACACAAAGTAAAATATTGTGGAACATAATTCAAATAAATATAATAATGCATTTTGGTTCATTGGCGAAATGATAAACAATTACGCATAATAGTATAAATTATTAACAAACTAATATCCATTATGCGGATAAACAATGAACGGATTTTAAAATAACATCGATGATGGAATGATATGCGCGAATTTATACATGCATTATGCATTTCATGCAAACTCATAATAAAGCATATTTTCTTAGTCAGTCAGTTTGCTGCCGATGCTGCTGGCTGGAAAAACTTTTAATCCGAGGTTAATATCGTTTCCTAGCAAGCTAGCTAACACACCATTTACGTCATTAAAAATTTCAACAAAAATTGTTTTTTTGTCAGCGTCACATCTTCATCAAATCAATGCGCACAGCAGTTGAGATAAATTGTATAATTTTTAAGCTATTATTTCAACGTTCCAAAACAATCCGAAAAACTTTATAATTAAATTCTATATTGTTTTTTCCAGCAAATAAAATGTTTTGTATAATAAATTCCATTATAAAAACACTCAAAAACACACAAAATGTTGATAAAAAATTTAGTTAAATACACGCAACAAGTATTTATAGACCATTTCTATATATATGTACATATATAAGCGAACGTATTTACGATTCGAATGAAAATTAATTTCAAATGCACTATTATAAATAAATGAAAAATAAATTGAACGTTTTGTTTCCTTTTTATTTTTTTTATATTTATTCGAAATCTATGTTATGGTAAAGAATATTAAAAGACTCCTACACTCAAATCTCCAACTCGCATTACAATAAAATTTTACGACAATTACATTATTATCATAGAAATGTCATATAAAAACGATTAGAACACAGCGAATGACTTTAACAAATGTCCTTTTTCCCGGCCATTCATTAACTCAGAGAGATATGTAAACGATCCACCGATGGCATTTTCAAATAACTCTATTTTATACACGTATGCGGCGGCGGCACCGACCGCGCTCGATGATGCTGATGATGATGATGGTGTAAAAACGGTGTCAAATATTTACTCGGTCGCATTAAAAACAAGTTCAATTCTGTCTCGTCATTTATTCCAAACCATTTATTTACAGAGTACACGTTTTCTCGCTTCTAATTAACGCACTAATTGATAGATATTTTTGCGTTTTAATGCCGTCTATATAACTTATTAAATTAAATTGGACAAGTAACTTTGATATATCATAAATAAAATGTTATTTTTGTTAAAGCATTTTTCTAAGAGTCAAAATTATTTATAAGTAGTAGCAAGGTATTATTTAAGAAAACATGATTTGTTAGAATTGGTGATAACAACGATGTTAATATGTTCATGAACTAACTATAAGATGTATTAATTTCTGATCCCAACATTAATGCTAACTTAGCCTTAAATCTTGAAAGCTACCATAAAAAGTTTATTTATAAATTCCATTTCAGCAAAATTTTTACCCGCCTCTTGTAACTAATGCCCAAAAATGATAGAAATAAAAATAATTGTTTATGTTTTAAATTAAAAGAAGCTCTTATAAGTAAGAATATTTATTATTAAGACAAAGACTCGAATATGATACATATTTTGTATCGTACATGCGACGTGTATTACAGTAAGTAAGTAGGAGTATTTATTTTTAAATTTCATTACATCTTCAATTTTGCTCGTCTTGTGTAAACAACCCTCCCAACATATGACAAAAATACAGTATTTTTTAAAATAAATTACATTTTAAATTGAAGCAAGTTCTTGTCGTATTAGCATCAAAAAACAAAAACAAAATATGCTACAATTTCTTAATTATTGAAGCTTCATGTTGTTTTCTTGTTGTAAAAATATTTAAATGGACGTCAGTGTGTATGTATGTGAACCGAGTGGAAGTAACGAAACATCATGTAATTAATGCGCTCTTTTCTTTTACCGTGTGTCTTTTTTTCATATTTATTTATTCAAGAAAAAAGTACTACGGCGTTTTATTAATGATCGATCAACTCTTCGCTTCATATCGCCACAGGAATCTCAAACATTTCTCACTTTTCATGTGTACAAATGCACGTATAATAATTTATTTTAAATAAATAAAATATGTTTTGCCTTTCTTTTAATTTATTTTTTGTAATATAAAAAAACGCATTTTACTGCATTTTAACTAGATTTATTTAAATTTCCATTTTCGAAAAAAATACGACCGAAGGTATTTGAGTTATTTTCATCGAGTGCGCATAAAACATTTTTTTTCTTTCTTTCAAAGCGAACGACTTGTTCTTCATCAGTTTTAAATATACACCTATATATTTAACTACAACTCATTACGAATGAATAGCAATATTACCTGCTACCTGTTACTGTTTGTTTTATTTCATCCAAATAATGGTGATATTAATTTGCAATTTAGCTTTGCTCCAAATCATAAGCGGATTATCATAAGTAGATACGTCGATTTAAAATTTTTTACAAACAAACATAAAATCATTGCATTTAAAATAAATTACCTAAATGTCATTTTGTTAAAAAATTACTTTAATTACAAAGAAATTTATGTGCAGATATTTAAATTATACTCATTATATGTAGATAAAGTAGCAGACTGCATTTTATAGAAATTGGTATCGTTTTTTTGCGCAGGTCTAAAAATCTAACCTTAAATATTAAGAAAGTCAGCGTCCTAGCTAAATAAATTCATTTCAATTAAGTACTCAAAGAGCGAAAGAGTTTTATACATTATATTATAGCAAACAATAACGATTGATGGAAGAAACGTATAGCTTCTTACCAATAGGAGAATAAATTCAGATATAAACTGATATAAATAATGTATTTAACTTGCAATACGAAATTAAAAAAATCCTACCTTTAAAATTAAGAACGTCAGCGACATGACCAAACCAGTATCGAGTACATACATCTAAAAAGAAGAAAATGTTCTATAAATTATGTTATAGCAAATATGTACAATAATATGTTTTTTATTATGCAAAATTTATCAATAATAATGCAAAATGCATAAGATTTCTTTACCTTATAAATGATTAACATCATCAGTTCTTCGTCGCAATTAATAAACCAATGAGTGAAAATAAAAGATAGCGTTGACTCATTTTCTCATTAGTACGAATGTGAGGTGACTAGATCATACAAAACTGCAACAAATTATATTGAGTCAAGGTCAACGTTTGAATTGAATAGAAAAACAATTCGAGAATAAACTTAATTTGCAATAATCGCAACACATTCTATATTTTCTTTTCAATGCGATTAAAAAACATAATTTTCTACACACAATAAAATAATTTGAAAGAGTAAATTCTATTTTATAAAATTGAATAAGTAACTCACATACGATATGTTTTCTATTATGCGTAATCATATATCAGAAGTTAATAAATACTAATGCAAAATGCATAAAATCTCTTTACCTTATAAATGATTAACCTCTTCAGTTGTTTGTCGCAATTAATAGATCAATAAACGTAAATACAAGATTGTGTTAACCCTGCACGAAGCTACACTAAACTGACAATATTTTTTGTGCGATGACTCATCGTTTTATCAATTAGAATGTGAGGTAAAGGTGGCTAAATGATACACAAACTGCAACAAAATATTGTCTTTTGAGTCAAGGTCAACGTTTGAATTGAATAGAAAAACAATTCGAGAATGAACTTGATTTGCAATAATTAAAACACATTATATATTGTTTTTTAAATAAGGTTACAAAACATAATTTTCTACAAAATAAAATAATTTGAAAGAATTATATCGTAATATATATCGTAATTAATAAATCAATAAGAGAAACCGTTCGAATATCACTGTTATTTGTGAAATAAATAAAATATAAGCGAGCAGCAACAATTTACGCTATTTTACAGTACATTAACAAGCACACATGTGATCAAATTTAATACAAAAAGTAGATGTTAAGCCGTTTCGTCGTTGCATTTTTATGGCGCGAGCCGTTTGTAAAAGCGTTTCTCCTCGTTCCTACGTTCTATAAAGCTAAGACTCAATTACTTTAACATCCCGATTAAAATCTTTTATGCTATTTTATTTATGTATTATACATGCATTAACATGTAAGCAACTCGACTGGAAATTTATTTCAGCAAGATTTTCAACCCTTTTAAATCAGCGACGATCTTTACAATTTTCACAAATGTCAGACCAAAATGATAAAGATTAATTAAGTAATTATAAGCTTGAACGGGCGGCAAGGGAAGCTAGACGAACTAACTACTATATAAAGCCTTAATTCACTATGTATACATGCAAAGAAGGAAGTTTGTCTGTTGTTCTGTTTCTCGGCTCGTTATACACTATATGTACTTACTTACTACAAATACAAATAATCTTCATTTAACGATTTACCTCTTTAACGGCCGTGTGGACTTGCGGTTGAAGATTTTCACCCATGTAACGCACTTCAATTTACGCATTAACTGTGTTGAAACTTCCATCAACTTGATTACTTTTACGAATTAACTAAGAAAATCGCCATATTGAATAGTGATTGTCATTTGAAGGTGCACCATGGGAAAGATAACCTGCACGTTTTTAGTGGCTCCATCTTTTGGATGATTTTTTTTCTTTGCGTATAGGGATATATTTTATACGATTTTCTTCTTTGATTTTTGGCATTTTTCATCAAAATATTTAAAATTATTCATTAAAATCGTTTGAAGACCGAGAAGAACTCAGTTCCCATCCAAAATGTTATGTTTAAAAGATATTAAAAATTGCAGGTTATGTTTTCAATGTTTACCTTCGAATGACACGCAAATAGTAAATAAATCCATTTGCTAATTTATAAAATGTGCGATTTTTGCTTGTGTATGTTTAAATTATTCATCACACAACCGGAACGTGCTTCCCTTGAAAGATTCATCAGCCGCAGACAATTCCCGATCCTCTCTGCTCTTCGAACAGTAGTAGGTAGTGTGTATATAGGAAAACTAATTAGAAAGGCTAAACTAACCAAAAAATTATGCTAATATTAGGAGATCAAAGTGTGTATTTTATTAGTAAGTACCTACATGCTACATTAATAGCATGAAAATATCAAATGAAAATTTACTGTATGGATTTAAGATCAAAGCATCAAAATTAACCGTTTACAATATTTTTTGCTGGGTTTGTTTGTTTATTTGCTAACAAGTTTGCTTTTCGTATTATTATCAAATTAAAATAATTGTAGTATCTATCTGCAATGCACACTCACATGCGAAAATATATTATATATCTATACGTTAATAGATTTATGTTCAATTAAAATAAGCATGGAATCGTTCATCACTCGACGGACATATCAAAACGACTTTATATGCTCATACATAACCGACAATTTATTATCCTCACATGCCTAGCACACATCCAGCAATTTACTTAAACTTAAAACGCAAAAATTTTTGCAGAAAAAAAGCCAAACAACTGCAAGCTGTCATTGTAATTTCCAACAATGCTAGGGAAAGCAAAGAGTAATGATTGTTTTATTATTCACATACACACAGTCGGATTAAAATATTATAGAATAATGTTGAAAAACGGCCGTGTTGTATGTGTGTGCGTGTGTACAAGTACGTACGCGCACTGCTCGCTCTTCGTTCGTTGTAATTAAAATTTTATTGAATGATTAATGAAAGTGGTTTTTGATAATAGTTTTAACACAGATGTTTTAGTGGTGGTTGTTGAATGTTATTGAATATGAAAAGGCTATCAGCGAGATAAAACCACCATTAAGTGATGCACTCGTTATTTAAGCCATTTCGTTATTAATTACGTTTGTTCATGTCAATATAGTATACCTATATAAACCATAAAAAAGCAACCAAACAATTTATCTACCGTTTTTTTTTGATTTTTTATTTTCTACTTACTTCTTCTCGATGGCTGAAAACCTTTTAAGATTGAGGATAGTAAATTTAATCAATTAGAAACCTATAATCACTTTTCTTGATTCACATTACAATTTATAATAGTTTCTTCCATTTCAATTACAAGATTTGTGTGCTGCTGCTGCTGCTGCTGCTGCTGCTTCCGAGAGAGTTATAAATCGTTTACAATTTCTCAGATAAACAATTTAATAAAAGTATAACGTAATAATTGCCCTGATAATTCATTTTATTACAACATCTACGCCGCTGCTACTGCTATATATACGATTATTCTTTTTGCTGAACACAATAAAATTGTTTTTAATCCTAAGCCGAACGAAATAATTCTGTTATTTTAACCAAACCGACCAACCCCCTGCTAAAAACCGGGTACGGATTAAATTTTCTATTTAAAATCGCTGCGCTGTGTTGCATTGTATTGTACAAGAACAAAATAAAGCAACATTTTACCATAATCCACTGACACTTTGAGAAGTAAAGAAAAAATCAGCATCTCAAATTCTCTCCTAAGTATTATGTAAAAATGTGTCAAAAGAATAAGAACGGACGCATTCCATGCGTCGCATTACCGACCCGACACCGCATTTTGCTCCATACAACAAAATAACACGCACAATATTTTTTTAATCCGTGCGACAAAAGCGCTTTTGATGAATTCGTCGTCATCGGTCGGTCGGTCGGTGTGTGACTTAACGCCCGGAGATTATTGTGCGTGATAAATTTCTATGCCTACCTACCTAAAATGGCAACGACGTGAATATATGTCTTAGATCTGATTAGCGCAGATGTTTCAAACATCTCATTATGGATTACGAATATTCGTCAATATGTCGCATTAATTGAGATGGAAATTATAATTATTAATTCTTACGCCTGGATGAATTCTTATTTTACTCATTAATTATAGTTAATATTTAGTAAAAGATAAAATGAAATTAATTGTAATAAAAAAACATTAAAAAGTGTATAACATTAGGCTTTTTGCGAGAAAAATAATCTTATAGACGCGGCATATATTTCAGTAAGAAAATGCAAAACGGAATAATCTTATTTTTTCCTTAATCGCAATTAAATAAAGGAACTTTAATGAAACTTGGTCTTGTAGACGCGGCATATATTTCAATATTTCAAATATATTTAACATTTTCATTGATGTCTTGGAAAAAATCGCGATAAAGTAAGAAAGCTTAACATGTTTAAGCAATATTTTTGTATTTTAGATTGATTTAAAAAATTCTTACGCTACAAATGTCTACTTTGCGCCATTCGTGCTAGTTTTGACGTTGCGCACTAATAAAATCACATAATATACGTATATTTCCGGCGAAGATAAGAGCCAGACTGCAAAACATTAAATTAAATAAAAATCACGAACGAGCCAAAATGCAAAATAAACAATCAACAAATTGGGGCTGTTAAAGATTGAAATATATATATTTTGCTGAGATTTCAATAGTACGTGCGCGCCGCCCTAATATCAACACACACACACGTCAATAAATTCGGTCTTATCTTTAAAATATTAAACAAAGTGCAACAGCAACAACGTTTGCTATAGATTTATTAGATTTGCCAATGCAATAAAGTAACGTGGAAAGTTTTTGTGGTAATAAATATGATACCACCTCCGTTGAGACAACAATTGTTTAGATTTCGATGTTTTTTTCTC
>JARJDW010012420.1:0-16287 GCA_030264715.1 Adinopsis sp. GC000173
GCGACACCACATGAAAAAAAATATTTACCCACCACCTATTTATTATTAATGCGCGTGGGAGCTTATCCCCGGCGATGATGACGATTTAAATATTCTGTTTGCGCTTTGTCTTTTGCCCTTCGAATTAATTATCAGGCGGCGGTTGTAATAACTGTTAAACTGTAATCGTTCATTCAATGCGATTCAATTTATTTAGGATTAGTCATATTGATGTAATAAAAATCGTCTATTTATTAAGACTATTTGTTAATATTTCGTTAAAGTTGATATTCTGTAGTTTTGACTTTATTGAGTTCTTGGAGCGATCTTGATAAACATTTTTAATTATTTTTTTGTAAAATACGTTTATCTTTTAATAAAAGAGAAAAAAATGTCATCTTATTTGACTACTTATCGAACTTTAATGAATAGTTTGGAACAAAAACTGTATAATAATAAAATATATTTAATTTTTTAAACTTGAGGTTCGACATTCCTTATTACTACATCACCTTTTGTTCTCTGGAGGAGTTTTACAGGGATTTTTAATAAATTATGACTGAAATATTGAAATACAAACAAACAAAAACATCTTGAATTGGTGAATTTTAATAATTTCATTGTAAAATAAGTTTTTTTCTTTGAATATTGAGAAAAGAGAGACAAAATCACACCGTATTTGACTGTCTATCGAACTTTAATAAATATTTTGGGACAAAAACTGTATAAAAATGAAAATATATTCAATTTCTTAAACTCAAGGTTCTCTGAAAGATTTTTATAGATACTTTTAATAAGTTATTACTGAAATATTTAAATAAAAAATAAATAAAAACGTCTTGAATTAGTGAATTTTAATAATTTTCTTATAAAATACGTTTATCTTTGAATATTGAGAAAAGAGAGCAAACATCACACGTTATTTGATTGCCTATCGAACTTTAATTTAAATTTTAAGACAAAAACTGTATAAAAATAAAAAAATATTCAATTTCTTAAACTCGAGGTTTTACTTTCTTTACTGCTACATCACTTTTTATCCTCTGAACAACAACGTTTTGAATTAGTGAATAAGTTTTTACATCATAATTAAAAAAAATTAACTGTTATGAATGTATTAATTACATATACAATCACAGTTAGGTATTTCCATTTAATGCATTTGTTGACATACGACACGAGAAAAAATCAGCAACGACCGACCGACCGAAGAAACTATTTTCACATGCGATGATGAATCGCTTTTCATCTACTTTACTCAAGTAAATAGAGCGAGTTGCTTTAGAGGAATATTTTGTTTAAAACAAACACACGGCCGCGTCGTGTGTAGTATCATTAATCATTGCACGATTAATTATTTAATTTCTTTTGCATACATACACTCCTTGGAGCATGTATGATTTATAGTAATTGCAATTTAAATTTAGTTAATTCAACAACATCTTGAATAAATATTTTGTGCCGCCCTCCTACCCGATTCATTTGAATAAAACTATTTGCCAGATTTACATTTATTTGCACAATTTTTCTCGCTTTATTATAAATGGAATTAGGACGGATGGTGTTTTGCGTATACCCAACTACTCTTCTACTACACAATACACGTCAGCAAACAAGTGGAAAATGGCAAATTGGCGTGCTCTACTACAACTCACACCCCTCGCGCGACCCATCCTCACCTGGTTTGTTGTTCCTAAAATGTTGTTGAACAAAGTTAATGCAGAGAAGGGAACAGGGTAACCTCTGTCTGTGTATTTTTTGTGCAAGAAGTTTTGCGCAAATTTCATTAGCGCTTTATCGCCTGCTAAACAATTCTAATTAGTTATAATCAGGCAGAGCATTTTCAACGATTTAAATTGTGCATGCTCGGTGCGAATTTATCGTCATGATGAAATTACGTTTATTTTGCTAACTACGCAATTAGTCGCCTTTTGTTTGTTGCCATTAAAAATACGGCGAAGGAGAAAAATGTACGCTGATTGACTTTGTCAACAATTAGCAAAGTTTTAAAGTAGCTAATTTATTGTATTTATATCTTTTTATATAAATATGTAAAGCAATACCACTTGAAACGAAATTTCAATAAATATAATTGATTTTTTTTAAGCATTTTTGATTGAAACTAGTGATTGTTAATCTATTTTTAGTATTTTATCGTGCATTTTCAATATAAAACGTGTGGTATTGAAAAAACGTGCAAATCAAAAAATTAAAAAATACATAAGTATGAATTATGTAACATCGAAATCGCGGAATTTTTTTTTACTTGTACAAATTTTGTAATAAAAAGCAATGCATGAAAGGCCTAATATAGTTATCGTTGGGCAAATAATTATCAAATAAAATAAATCAAAAATTAATAGAAAAGACGAGTTACGGTCCTGATAATGATACGAATCGGAAATAAATGTATTTGTAAATCCTACCACGAATCATTTCATTTTAAGGCAAGACTTTTCTAAAATTAATCTAAGTTAATTTTTTCGAATGAATGTCATCTCTTTGTCAATTTAATATTGAATCCATTCATAAACCACCGAATTCCATCTATCTATCTTTCTATCTAGATACGTAATTCTTTCATAGAGCATAAATCATTAAACGCAAACGCGGTCCTCACATTCATCCACAATTTTTCCCATTTTTTTTTTTTGATAAACACTAAATGTAAGTGACGCATTTATCATTAGCTAGCCTAACAAAGCGACAATCATTTTTAAAACACTTTACACCACCACCACAATCGCGCTTATGTTTTGACGATGCGGTTTGCGGTGTTGTACTGCTGCCTGCCATCCACCCTCATCCTCCTCCTCCTGCTAGTGGGTAGTAAATATAAATTTTAAAAGTTTCCATCCGATGGAAAAGTTTAATCAATATGAATGAGGACGTTGTCGTTTTGTTGTCGTCGTCGTCGTCGTCATATTATCTCTTGCCTGAAAGCCATGCCACATTCGTTCTCATTGCTCTTCTTGTTGTACTTGTTGTTGTCGTTGTTGCATTGTTGCTGTTGTTGAATAAATAAGAAATTACTGATTTACGTTCGGTACGAAGCGAAGACGAAGACGCAGATTATTTGCGATTCAATGCATTTTTGATGCACGCTACCGCGAAACGATATTCATCAAAATGTCGCCCCCCAAAAATTTGCGGCGTGTAAATAATGAACGTTACAATCTGGCGTTACAAACAAAACAGCATTGCGGTGGTGGTGGGTGGCAATATGGTTTGCAATTACTCCAATTTACATTTTCCATATACATAGTTATTTAATTAATTAATAATATAATCACGTTATAAAAAAAATGTGGATTGCGTTGCTGCTGTGCTCTCTTGTTGTATATTGCGATATTTTGTGCGTGAAAATCTAATCAATTTTAATTAAAAATTAATTTGTATTGTTGCTGTTTCAACGTGCGAGCGACGAAATGAAAAGAAGTATGATAAATTATGATTAATTGTAATTCAACAAAAATTTGGCATATACACAACGGTAATATACGAACATTATTGGAATGAATTTTTGTGTTCGTTCGCTTTTTTAATTGTTGCATGAAAAGTGCTGACAATTAAATGAAAACTCATGACTGGCATAAATTTTCAAAGCTTTTTGTTGTTGCTATAAAAAACTTTTTAATTCAATGCCGATTATTTACCTCTGAAACTAAATCTAAACTGAAAGAAAATCTTCTGAAATATTTAAACTTAGACGAGAGAAGAAGGGGATGGTCTCAAATGAATTTAACAATTTAAAATAGTTGTCTTTGAAAATTGAGAAAAATAGCCGAGTTGAGAAGAGTGAAGTGAAGTAAAAGACGCTTAAATATTTGACGAACTTTAACTTTTTCTTGGAGGCGTAAATTTTATTAATTTAATTTAAATAAGAATACTTGGGCTAAAATCATTTTAAATTAAGCATTATTTTATAAATATTAAATTAATTCTATAAAGACTTTGTTCTTTAATTTTTAATCAACTTTAGTTTAAGCTTTTTAATGATTGTAGATTGTGTGCGGCTTTATAATTTATGAACACATAAAAATGGTATAGAAAACTTCACCGGAATACTTAAAGTTTATTATTTTACATGAAAAAAAAGTAACAATTTAAATTTGATAAAATCAAAATCTTTATTTTTTTCATTACGAACCTAAATTTTATATTTGAAAAGTATAATTGTAAGTAAACTACTGGAATTATTCAAAATTTCAGATTTAATTTGCAGTCAAATTTTATATCCACTTTTAAGTATTTAAGCATAGATCGACTGAAAAATAGTAACTCAAATAAAATATTGCTTTCTTCACCTAGATTTATGAAAAAGGTAACAATTTGTCGTATTTTTAAATTGAGAAAAATTGATAAGTTGGAAAGCGACAAAATTGCTTAAATATTTGAAACACGTTTTCAAAAAGCATTTCATAAAAATTTTATGAACGCAATCTAAAAGACGAACTTGGAAAATTATAGATATTTTTAAAGTGAATTTTCAAATTTGTATCAGAGATAAAATTGTAACGCAAATCCAGGTGTAAATGTAATTATTGATAGTTAGACATTTTTTCAGAAAAAAAAGCCACATATTTATTTGGCTGTAATTTAATATAGCATGCATTTTTAAACCAATCTTATCTTTCAAATCAATTGAAATAATTTAAGAAAAATATGTAATTCTTTCGTATAACATAAATCATTAAAATGCAGCCGTATTTTGAAATTGAGAAAAATTGAAAAGTTTGAAAGCGACAAGAAATTTAAAGCACTTTAACGTTTTCCGAGTGCATTTTTGTATAAAAGTTGTATTAACCTAATCTCAATAAAAAAAAACTTTGTAAACCGTATGTATTTTTATCGATAACTTTTATAATATATTACACTTCAAACGTACATTGAAGTGTCGAAAAGAATGCTAATATGTACACACATTACATAACATATTTAAATGAACTTGCTTTTTAATAATCAACGATGCGCAGACGGGTCTTAATTAATAGCGCAGATTATTCATTTCGACGATGAAAATTTTATCGTCCAAAAACTACTACCTAATTGAAAATCTAAATTATTTAAATTTTACCATCCGTATGCTGCTTGCTGCTTGTGCTCTTACTCGCTCGCTCGTTCTCGCTCTTGTACGTTTACCGGGGCGCGTTGCATAATAAAACACGTTACATATTTAATTTTATTAAATCTACAAAACATTTTATCCGTCTGAGTGCGACTGGAAAAAGGAGCGCAGCAGCGCACGGCGACGAGGAAGAAGGCAGTGTGAAGCGTAGTTGCGGAATTGGAGTAGCAGCAACAGCATCAAGGCGCATCAAAAGCGAATTGAATGAATTATTAATATTTCAATTTTCCATTTTATAATTCCATTGCGCGGGCGCGCGCGTAGTAAATTAATTTTTTACACTTGTATTTTTTTGTATATTTGTATTCACGTTAATGCGATTATAAAAGCTTAACATTTTGGTGGTTAAAAAAGATGCAGGAAGCAATAGGTTTGTTGTTGCAAATTTAAATTATTTAACAAACTGCGGTGGTAAATTAAGGTAGTTCTGCTTGGTTTGTATGCGCTTGAATTTATTGCATTAGCTTTTGTACTACATACGAGTAGAATTGGGGTATTGTTTTTAGATTATTTTGAAAGGACGACGTGCGTGCGTTCTTTTGTTTGCGCAAACACAAAGCTAAACTACATAGTATAGGAAAAGAAGTTGAAAAAACATGAGCAAAACACTTTGTTGGTATTACAAAGTTTTCATATAAACTTATTGCAAGTAAAATTTGTAGAAAATTAAAAAATCTTGGGACACTTTAAATTTTTTTTGTGTTTTTAATTATTTCTAAAGCATTGATCGTCATTTAAGTTAGCAACAAAGAAAATTCACCAAAAAATTGGTTTCATTTTTGTTTTTTTGTACGTGGCTAACAGCACAAACACCTGCTATCTATTCTAAATTGTCAATATTAATTTATCGAAAGTAAAATTCATAGAAAATTTTAAAAAATTGCGACACAAACAAGTTTTTTTAATCTTTTTTCAATTATTTCTAAATCATCAATCATTATATAGGTTTGCAATAAAAAATATTTTCCAAAAACTTTATGCAATTTTTGTTTTTTGTACATGGCTGGCAGTACAAACACCTCTTATCTACTTTAAATGTTCGATATTAATTTATTTGAAGTAAAATATTTAAAAAATTAAATAATCTTGCGACACAATTAAGCTTTTCTATCTGTTTTTAATTATTTCTAAACAAAAGTTCCGAAAAAAATCGCTTTAATTTTTGGTTTTTTTTGTACGTTGCTGACAACACAAATATCCACTATCTACTACTACTATTAGGGTAGAATATTTAATAAATCACAATGCAAAAAAGATGTCGTATGCGAAGATTTAAAGCTTTCTCTTCTTTATTCACTTTCAACGTGTCAACTTTTTCAGATAAACATCGATATGTTGAACGTAAAATTGCCTTTTTCATCATCATCATCATCTTTCTGCTCCATTCACTTAAAAACTTTTACTTTTACGTTGTAGTTGATAAACATTTTTCATAAAAAAACTGTGTCATCACGCAACTTTTAAGCGACATTAAAATTTTATTACAGTTAGTACACAACATCAAGGTTAATTTTTCATTTTTTTTTGCAGTGAAAGAAAACACCAACGGTCGCCCACAGCCTTTACTTCAGGAACCCCATTATGGATCACGGCCTCAGCCCTACAGTAAGTCAACCATTTATTATTTAACGCAAAATTGCCGCCAAAAAGTGCATAAAAAATTCAGAAATCTGTTGCGCAAAGCAAGCACACCCAAACACATACAATCGTGACAAAACATTTGCCAAGCCATATTTTTTTCTCGGGCAAAGCTGTTGCATGCAACATAGTGCAAGACGTGGCAAAAGTTTCAGGCGGAAAGAGAGCGCGAGTTGCTGCTACTAGTGTTGGAGGGATTATGTCGTTGCCGTCGCGTATCCGGCAAAACGATTCCTTCCACCGAATTGAATTCGCTCGAGATTCGCTTCAGAGTGCGAACGATTTAACTTAAAAATTGCCCGCTTCTTTTTCTCTTGTTTGGCATGGATCAAGTGTTGCAAAAGAACTTGTGTGTGTGTGTGAATTAAAAGTTGCATGACGTTGATTGCATTAATTTATCATTATGTACATTTATTATTTGTGTCACTGCAAGAAACTGCAACAAAACTATATAAGACGGTTTTATACTCTCCAGCTAGAACGGATTTGCGTTTCGCGCATTCTGAATTGATTTCGCCTAATTGAATTAGCAGCGCATTTGAAAACAATCCGCAAAATGTGTTTATAATACAAGACAACAACTAAACGCAAGCCGGGCATAATAATGCTGTCTATGCTTATTGTTGGTGCGGAATTTCGGTACACACGGAATACAAGATGATGAAGAAAATATCGAACTAATGCAACAGCGACGGCAACGGCGGCTGTTGATGGGGATGATTGCACTAATGCACCCAACACAAACATACACAACACGCTTTCGTGCATCTCCTTTATTTATTATTATCATCCTCAGTCTCAGTCGAAACAAAAGCGCATTTCGCATTTTGCATTATTATTGTAATATAGTACAATGATGTTTTTCGAATTAATATATTAATAGAATGTGGATGAATGATCGTGATTACTATATAGAATGCGCCAGCATCTTACACATTTTTTTTCTTCTTCTTCTTCGCTTTGGCGTAAAACTTGCCTTGCAATGTCAATCATTCCGAATTGTTAGTCTTTTTTGTTTTGTTGGCCGTCCAACCCACATTGCGCTTTCTTGCTGTGTTTACTCAAACTTAGTTTTCAATTAAAATACACAAGAATTTTCGTAGTAATTTAACCGTTAACAACAGCAAGAATGAATAATAAAATTAATGATATGGTGAATAATTTACAATAATGCCTTACATTCATTTAAAGTTATAAGGTTTTCAAATTTGATTAGATTGTCAGACATTAATAACTGTCTCCCAAAATGTATCCCACATTCGATATTGTGTTTTAAGGTCTAAATAATTATTGTACTGTCCCACTTGTAGTTGAAACAATTTCGTCTTTTTAGGTTAGTCTTTGCACTTTATAATACTAAACATTGTTTATCGGTTTTTTGTTAGATTTCATGTAATCAAAAAGTTTTGGATGAAAGCAATAATATAACATTAAATATGAAGAATATATTAAACTACTACTCTGCTTAGAGTATAAACAAACATCTCCCAAAATGTTCCAAATTCGATATTGTATTTTAAGGTCTAAATTATACTCAGTGATAAACATTCTGAACTAACTGTCGTATAACAAACAGTCTTTGAATTTGTCGCAATATACGAAAGTCGTGCTATAGTACCTATACTTTAGT
Source organism: Adinopsis sp. GC000173 (assembly GCA_030264715.1). Lineage (NCBI taxonomy): Eukaryota > Metazoa > Arthropoda > Insecta > Coleoptera > Staphylinidae > Adinopsis > Adinopsis sp. GC000173. Next base: position 8,376 of record JARJDW010012420.1, read on the forward strand.
TTAAGTTTTTTAGATAAAAGGGTTTATTTAACTGTCCCACGTGAATTTGAAACCATTTTGTCTTTTTGTTGGATGAAAGCATTTATATAACACTAAATATGAAGAATATATTGAACTACTGATGCTATTTTCGGCTTAGTGTATAAACTTTCATTATATTTCTAAAACCATAATTTATTAAGGCAAACTTAAAGTAATAAGGTAATGATATTGAGAAGGTTGATAGTATAATATATAGCTATTTCAAGTCAGAATGTGTCTATTTAAAACTGGATCACATTCTACTATTTGTGTATTATCAATAATGGCAATACTATCAAAAGAGCTATCTATCTAGCACGTATTTTATTGCTACATAGAGTGGGCGTTATTACTTCAAATTGATGTAATGTCAGTGCAGTTAGTTATAGTATTAAGCAATTATCAATCTATTTATTGGCCACAACTTGTATATCTGAAGTTAGTTTCAACTCAAACACACGCAATTTCATATCAGCGCAAATAAACTCTCTCACCCACTTTATTATCATCAAGAGTGAATAATAAAATTAAAATATTGATGCAATTTTATAAAATTGCTTTATGATCTCTTACGACCCACCCAAAACACATCAGCATAATGAAAAATGGGACATTATCTTTTGTGGTTGGATTCTAGTCGTAAAATTAGCAAAAATCGTCGTTGTGGGCGAATGAAATTTGCAAACGATATTTTATTTACCTACAAACATTACAAATTGATTTGTATCAAATGCGATAAATTATTTATTAGTGCGAGCACGCGAAAACTTCCTACATTTGCTGCTGCTGCAGCAATGGAGCACAACCGTTCCTAATGAATTATTTGCGAAATTGAAATAGTTTTAAAAGTTCATGTTTGTTTGCAATTTGTGCTGCTGCAGNTATATATATATATAATTTTGTATTTGCTAATTGTGCGTTATATCAATAATTTCATCCCTCTATTAATAATTAATTTATTACATTTCTATCATGCAATTTACGTGTGCTATTCATATTGACCGAAAAACTATTGAATAACTATTGGATTTATATAACATAGGAGAAGTTGGCTTTCACATATTCACAACTGAAACTCATTTAAAAATCGTTATTTTCTAAAAGTTTTCAAGATCGATGTCACTATATAAACTAACACTTAACTTTATGTAGTAAAAATAACTTTTAAAATATAAAATCACATGGATGGAATCACAAAGTTATAAAATTTACGAAAAATATTGAAATACATATTTCAGGATTTAGGATAATCTATCTCACTGTTCTCAACTCGTGTTTTTTATGATTTTAAACTAATTTTCACAATTATTGATTATAATATATTAGAAATATAGAAAAAAATTTAAATATCTTATAATGCTGCTTTAAAACTGTTATAAAATTCATTGTATGCACTAAGACTTACTTTTATATAGTAAAAATTGTTTAAAATATCACAAAGTTATAAAATTTAGCGAAAGATATTGGAATATTTCAGGATTAGTCTTGAAGATTAACTATCTCACTGCTCTGAACCTATGTTTATGTGATTCAAAAATAATTTTAAGAATTATTGATTACAAATGATCAGAAATATATAAATTACAGAATTTTATAGTAGTGCTTTAAAGCTTCTACAAAGTTCTATCATGTTTTATCTAAATATGAAGTCATGTCATGTTTAATGCAAATGTTATGTTCAAATATTGTGTTAATAAATACAAGTATTTATTTATATGTTAAAAAATAAAAAAGACACGCTTTACTAAATCGAAAATAATGTAACTTTCAGTACACCAAATTGTGTATTGATATCACTCAATGATTTTGCTCTTAGCATACGAATATTAACATATACTTATCTTGTCATTGAAATGAGTGACATTCCGCTATCATTGAATACTCATGTGGTGAACCACATTAAATTAATAAATAGAAAAAATCTAGTCGCTTGATTAGTTCACAAGAAGAAATAGTAAATATATAGAAGTTAGTAGTTAATATATTTCGTTAGTAACGTCATCTTCACAACTACAGACTAGATAAATACAAAAAAAACATCAAACAATAAATAGAAATCCATATTTCTTCTTGTTCTTTCTATTGCTAATTTATATAGGAGTATCCATTTTGTTCTTAATTTAAATTAATATAGTTTCCCGCAGCAGTTTCCATTTTCCAACTTATATATTTTTTTAAATTTCGTGCGCGCTGATTAATGCGAGACAATAACCTCATCCGATAATGCGAGTAGTACTTACAATTAATCAGCACCAATCCAACGTAATAATTTAATTAATTGTAATGGCAAGTTAATTACGTAATTATCGGCAATCATTTTTCACACGACCAAACAATGGATGGAATTGATAGACATATAGTAGGTATTAATAATTGTGCAATGATGAAATCTAATCTGCGCGCTTTTTACATGGAAAAAAATTGTCGTTAACATTCCAGAGTGTAAAATTTTTTGTTGGCTGAAAAACCAGTTTCTATATCACGAGTGAAGTATTTCATTTAGCAGCGCAATTAGTTTTGGATGAAACAAACCGTATCAAAATCGTCACGTTCTATATCACCATCGTGTCATACTTTTTTTTCTCGTCGTCGCAGCAGCGAAAGGAGGAAGAAGCAAAAATATATAGTCTATTTGATGTTGGGCGGAGAGAAAAACTCGTCGACATAATGAATAAAAGCTATGATATTTGGCTGTTGCTAATTTTACCCGAGTCAAATGGAATGTTTATATGTATTTTTACGCGGAAATGTGAAAATATATCTTAGAGAGCATGATTTATAATATTTTTTCTCTCTGGTTTTCCTCTTTGGTGCTGCACCTCCTCTCTACGAACATTTTCCTTCATCTTCTTCATCCTTCGATATCACAATCTATCTATTCAATTTTGCGCATGCTTGAATCTTCATTCTGTAAATGCGCGCCTAGTTTATCGTTTGATAAAAGCTGATTTAATAGAAATGACAATTGAACCAGAAAATAAATATCATATTATTTGCCGCTTTTCTTGTTGTTGCTGCTGCTGTTATTGTCGTTTGCGGTTGTGCTAATAACAAAAGTTGTTCTATTGGAGGAGGCGCACGCGAATTCAACAAGTTTAATCTGTATTTAAATCAAATTTACTAAAACGCGCTCAATCTATTTGGCAATTTAATAAAAGCCCGACAACTCCCAAATTATCAAAGGACTGCTGAACAGAGATCCGCAAAACGAACGATTTTAAATTCATTCAACACAATCAGTGATCAAAACGTGCGCCCACCTAATTATAATTCATATAGTATTCGGCAAGCAAAGAGTTTTGCGAAACACGGATTAATTCGTTTGGAAGTTTAACACACACACAAAATGCTGCTCATTCCCTTACCGACGTTTATTACTACATTCATAATTAAATATTTTCACCGGCGCGTTTTATTATTTTATGTCATACGTGCATATAAGTGGGGTATGTATGTTGTGTGTAGCGCTGCCGGTCTAGTAGGATGCGTGTAATTTTCGTAAAGTCGCCGAAAAACAAAATGCAAATATTTTACTTACGCTCTGCGGTTTTCTTCCTCCAAGCTCAATAATAATAGAAATTTCATTTAGTGATGTTTGTATGTACGCGTTGCTTTTGTATGCGAATGCATTTCGTAATCATTTTTTACGCCGAAATACAAGTGTATAACGGTGTATTACATACCATGTGCGAAAGTACATTATTTTTAACTCGAAAAAATTATTATGTCAGAATGCAAAAGGTGTTTTTATTCAGAAATAAGAAACATTAAATTAACTTTGAGTCGCTTATATATTAACCTTTTGCACTCCACCATGTAGGCGATATTCAGGTTTTGACTTCAAGCTCGTATATTGAGAAACAACTACATTGTAATTATGACAACTGTACTAATTTACCTTACTAGAGATGCCTTTTACTAGAAGCGCATATTTTCAGCTTTTTTTGACCACCAAAAAGGGTATTTTAGGGTGAAAAACAGGTATTTTCAGAAGGCCTGAAAAAAATTATTTAAACATAATTGCCACAGTAGTAACTACAAAATTAATATTACAACCCTTATTTTCTTTCAATCAAGGCAAATAAGTTTAACTTTCTAGTTTTATGTAAAGTAATTTAGAATAATTCAAATATTTCAATCCGAATATAAATAATACGTTCTCATTGAAAGTGTAATAACACATCATATAAAAAAATAATTCTAAAACGATTGGCAAAATTAATAAATTGCGTGTGCGTTAACGTATCTTTTTCTACAAGAGGAAAAAAAAGTTATAATGGCTTGCTGAATTTTGTAATTGTCTCAAGTTTATCCCCGCACGCTCCATTATATATACGTATGTTAAAGTGCGCGCGGGGGGGTTGGCAGAAGAGAAGGATATTCGGAAATAAAGTACAACGAAACTTATAACAAGTTGGTGGAAAGTTGCGCACACACACACACACACACACACTGAAACACTTACACACATCCCATGCTGCTGGAAATCTTATCTTGTCGCCGCGAAGCGAACGACGTGCGGATTGTAATTAGAAATTTTGCAATTTGTAGACCGGCGTCACCCCCACCCCCTCCCTTTCGCACTATTAGTGCGACTTTTCCTAATTAAATTGCAGCGCGCAAAATGGGAAATTTCGAAATTGTTTCAATATCTTCCAGCCAAGCGCGCTAATAGCGCGCAATAATATCGCAAAAGCGTTTGATGATTGTACGACGTTTTACGTACACTATATACATATAATAACATAACTTCTTCACCTACAGCAAATAATTACAGTGCGCTTTTGAACTTTGAATGCGTAGAGCAGCAAGTAAAGCACACTCGACGATATATAGATAGAGCGTCGTCGTCATATTTGATAATACAGCCGCGGCGGCGGTAATTGAGCAATTCGTGTTGATTTACCAGTTTCTCGTAGAATTCGCTGAAAAAATAAAGCGTTTTGTCGATGGGTGAATGATTCGCAATCGCATTTGAAACGACCAAGTCTTCACAAGTGGCGTTCGTTCAAACTTCCCAACCCCCGGGTGCTCGTCAACGGTGGACGTGATGTCCGCCGTGCGCTGCGAGCGGCGCTCCGGGTATAACGATTTTTCAGGCGGCGGACGGGCGAGCGCTTTGCTTTGCTTTGCGCGCATCATATCCACACTATCAAAAATGGTCTTTTTTATCGTCACCTACACTTGATCAACGATAATTCTTGCGTATTGTTTGATTGGCATGCGTTTTTCAGACATCAAAATTGTCCTTTTTTATCTTCACTAACAATGATTTCTGTCCAAATTTATTCTACATCCACATTGTTTTGGTGGCTTAGAATTATCGAGTGGTTGTTGGATTGAGGCGCGTTCGCTTAAATGAAAAATGATGTACGGCATAACACCTTTTCCTTGTATTTGATCATTCAATCTGCTGAAACGTATCGCGCGCTTGAAGCAAACAAAAAAATACTAGAGCGCCGTACAAACACACAAAAACATCGCCGGAACGCTGCAGACTTGGATGATTTGATGAAATTTATCGATGAATTGGCAGCACGCACACACGATGTGATGTTGGGAGAGAAAAAGCAAAAGCGGAAAAGAAAAAACATTCAGTGTCCCATTCTGTCTTGTTGCTGCAAACGCCTTTTAGCTTTAATAAAAATTTAATTAACGATCGCGGACCACCATCATCTCGAGAGAGAGATGAGATACACTTACACACCGACACCACCGTTCCCTTAAACCTCTTTCCCGCTCATAATTACATAAATTATTCATCGTCAACACGATGTTGGAGCAACGCGCAACAAAAACTTGTTGAATTTTATCGACAACGGCGGAATGGCGGCGCGTGCAGGCACACACAAATCGGCCGATTTTTATTTATGCGCACCGCATTTTGTGATACAATATGTAAGACGAATCTTTTTCCGCCCGTCAAAAAATGAAGGTAAAAGGCAGGCACGTCAATGTAAATAATAAATTAAACGTATATATATGTGTGTGTGTTTGTTAGATCAACAGACGCAAATAATTTCACAACAACAACAACAACAACAATATGCCATCAAGGGGGTTGCATTTTATTTGCGTAATGGGATTGTTATACATATTTCACATTGTTTCCGCATACGAAGTTGTTGCGCGCGCGCCAAGATTATTATTCCGACAGGCTGTCACTCAAGCAAGAGACAGCATACACACTTACTACACCCCGTCCACATATTTGATTAATAAATTTTTGTTTACTACTATACCATCGCCAATCATCATTGTTGCTGTAAGTCAGCCGGTAAATGAAGCGTATAATTTTGGTTGCATGAATCGTTTGGCAAATTAAATTAAAATAAAATTTTGCAATTTAAATAAATTGTATCCATTTGCAGACGTTGGCGTAAATGTACATATATAAACTCACTATCTGCTTGCTGCTACTACTACTCCTGCTGCAAACACAATCTCATCTCGCGCTGTTTCGTTTACTTTGGCGCAAATTATGCAGTGCACTTCTTTGTAAATGACATTTAGCCGTGTAATTTGATTCACAAGCGCAAAACACAACGGCAAAATAATTAAAATAAAGTAGGTAGTAAATGGAAATTTAAAATAATTTTAGCGCTTACATATTCAAACGAAGAAACTTTATATTCTTTCACAAATATGCGTGCCAAAAAGCAAATGACTTTTTAACACATAGTGCTGAAAATTGTCACTCTAAATAATTATTTTTTGTGTATGTATACCCGCTCATCATAGCAAATCATAAATTGTTATTTAGCATTTACGTTTATAAAGTCACTTTTGACACGAACATTTGATGATTAAAGGAAGTATTTTTCAAACTCTAGTGCAAAAAAGTAAATATTCAGCAGTAATATATCTTTTTTAAGGGTTGTATTTAAGTTTTTAGTTGATTTTTAGCGCCTTTTCTTGCAAAACGTTGTAAATAGACGGAAACACTGATGAAAAACACGAAAAAGTTGTTATAAAGAGCAAAATTTAAAAACTTGTAAAAAAAGCAACAAAAAACACAAAAAAGTTAAGAAAGTCGGAAAGTTAGCAGGGCACCTGTGTATTAATATTTATTTCCTTTACTATCCATGGTATGTTAGATATTTCAGCCACCTCAAGGCAAATTTCTGGGTGCGCGCCTGGATACACTTACTATGCAATTCATACGAAGCGGAATGACTTGCCTTGGGTCGACCCTCGTCCCTTCGCGTTATATGATACTCCCTGTGAAGAAACACAACGGATGCTAAAATGCAGCTAGACTTGGCAATTATTTTATTTGAATTGATAAACTAACAAAAATATAATAACAATATTAGAAAAACAATAAAAGATTAATATTTTTGCTAGTTTTTGTACTCATTTGAAAGACTGATTAAAGGTGGTTGGGATCTCTATTTACATTTTATGGTAGGATAGTCGTGGCGATTCTTCACAGGGGGTACCATAAACCGCAAAGGGACGAGGGACGACCCAAGCTAGGTCATTGCGCTTCGTATGAATCGGATAGTAAAAAATTGATTTCTGAAAAAATCTAATATGCACCTTGTATGTTTATCATTTCAATTCATTTCATACTCGGCATTTAAAGTACCACTTTAATGCCTCAATACATAAGTAACTATTTTTGTACTCGTTGATTTTACTCCTCTTAATAATTTTTTGCGCTTATCTGTTACATTTAATACCATTGCGTCATGAAATTTGTCATCATAGCAAATTTTTATTAATTTAGCGCGGGCGCTTTGTATACTTACTCAGTTCGCTGTAATTAATGTCATGGGTTTTAATTTACAACGGCAACGCGGCAACAATCTTATTTTGGCGGCGGCGGCAGCATCTTGAATTACATTTTTTCTCCTCTTCGCTTACTCTGTTTGCTTGCTTGCTTGCT
>JARJDW010012421.1:0-23883 GCA_030264715.1 Adinopsis sp. GC000173
ACAAAGTTGACATGGAAATAACCATGAAGCTGCAGTCATGACCAAAAATGATTAGTACCATTGGATTAGCCTCTTCAATTTAAACAACTTTTATTGGAAACATTTTCTCCTAAAATGCACTGTTTCAAAGTTATTCGCCTGTCTCAAGATAAATGGACCACCCTGTATTTTGTTTATTGATTTAGCCCGACATGTGCCGGGACACCTTCCCTAATTAAATAAAATTGTTATGAAACAATTGCTTGTAGAATAATTAATTAATTGATTCATTGATTAATGCATGCACAGATTGCGGTTATATTATCGATCATTATGATGCTAATTATCCAGGCTAGGCGCAATCAATCTTTTATTGTTTCAATATTATCCAATAATTATACAAAACCCATCACATATAATAATTTATAAAATTGCTTAGATTTTTCTTGTAAGAAAAATTCTCAACATATTATTGTATTTTTAATATTTTCAATAATATTTTACATCTCAATATTAAGAGATTGTAGTTTAAGTAATTTTTATTTTTTCTATTTTTTATAATAATAAAACAAAACGTTTTAAATTATTGATTTTTTTACTTTTTTTATCATAAGCATAGATAGTCCTGCTTACAAAAGTATGTCAAAATCGTCTTCCTTTACTTTTACAGTGATGTGACGATTAATGTTTGCAGTTAACTCCTAATTGCACTGCGTTCTAAAAAATTCAAGATCCAAAAGTATTTGGCTGCAGGCTACGTGTGATATTCAACTTCACTTTGAAGTTATCATCACCTCAATATCTTAATTAATAAGAACGTAATTCGAGATATGGCGTAAAATACATTGGAAGAATAGAATCAGGTGACGTTTAATTCATATTAAATTAAGTTAAAAACGTTCACCCAAAACAAAATTCGTCATTCTCTCCTGCCTTCAAATTACATCAAGAAAAATTGATACTTTATAAAAAACAAAAACTACCTAAATCAATAATAAAAAATAATCACACATTGTTAATTAGTTAATTGACGGTTTGATAAGTACATACATCGATGGCAAATTGATTACGATGACGAGTTAGGTAACCGCCAATCTATTCTAGTATCCTATTAAGTATTATAAATGAGTAATTTTTGTTCAAATCGCAAACAGACAAAAAAATAGGCAAAAAGCAGCCTTGGATTTAATTAATAAAGCGTTCCTTTTTTTGTCCCGTCTGACCAAAATCAATTCATTATTGTTTACATTTATGGCACAATATCCCCTCGACAATTACACAATAATTAATTTGGCTGATTGAAGCCAATTCTGTTGAATTAAACAAGAAGAAAAACGCAACAGTATTATTATTATTATTAGTATTTAAGTGCGTATTTGTAATGATAAACGAAATGTGGCCTTGACATTCGCTTTCTCTTTCAATCAACATTGACTCGATTTTTTGCTGCTGCTGCTGCTGCTACCGATGTTGATACTTGGAGTCATTATCAACAACTTGGTGCAATATAAATCGATTATGAAACAGCGTAAAAAGGCAGCAAAAAATATTCGTTCGTCGTTAATTATCGCAATTTTGTAATTGGGCAATGGCAATTAAATGGTAGTGTACTTGATATTCAGTTTGCTGATCTTGTAATTTCTCAATTTTTCCCCAGAAAGTCTTCTAATTAAAATGGGATTTTAAGCCAAGAATATTGTACATAAATGTGCTTTTAGAATTATGATTATAACAATAAATAAAAAAATATTTTTAAGTATTAACCACCTGGATTATAGAATAATTTTTTATGTTTTGTTTATAGCAAACTATTTTTGAATGATGTTTGCAATAATTTATAGTGATCTGCTTACCTTTTTAGGCATTTCCGCGTTTCTTTTAGAACTGTTAATGACAATACCATGTGGAAACCCTGGGCATAGGTAAGTTTAAAAAAAATGTTAATTTTCCCTAATCTTTTCAAATAAAAATTTACATCAACTTCTACGAAATTTCAAATCAATGCATAATTTTATTCATAAAGTATTTCTGAAAAGTTATTATCGTAGAACTTTTTTTTATTGATTATAATGTACGTTCAACTACTGCAAATTATTATTGAGAATTTCATATAATTGTGAAAGAGTGCAACAAAATAGATAAATAATCACCACCAGACGTTAATTGTCGCGCAATTATGCAATTGTACAATTTAGCCTTATTTATCAATAATTTTACTATGTGTAACCATCTACACATCTTTCACATCCATTCAGGTTTCCTTTCAAATATGACGTTCAGAATGGCAATAAAATGCGTCAAAAAACCATTATGCCCGAAAGCATTGCTTTTGTCACACGTAGAGTAATATTTCTAGAATGTGGGCCGAGTAATGTTGTTATAACTTTTTGCGTCAAACAAACTACATTTAAATAACAATATTTTTATAACAAAATTAATTGTACATTTCATCTAAAGCGAGGAAATTAAATGTTTTCATTTAAAAAGGAAACCCATACTATAAACGTAACAGTTTAATACATTTTATTTTTTTATTTACTTTGCGTATTCCATAATTTTAAAATGCTGAAGTTTTGTAGTGAAATTTCTGAGTAGTTGTATTTATTGCACTTAGTTTGTGTATGTTTTCGCCGCTAGATGATATTTTAAAATAATTGATGCAAGATTTGCTTGCAATCATCATTACTAGGTAATTGCACTTTCTAGTTTCTGTAGCTTATTTTTAAGAAGTTTGAAGTTTAATTTATGTGATAGGGAGTAAATTCCTTTGTACAAATTATTGCGTTGTATGACTATAAATAAGTGGATTGTTTACAATTTACTTTAAATTAACTTAAAATGTAACTTAACTATTACCATTAGTGAAACAACTTTAACTGGTCTGATCAAAACAATACGATGCAAAATTTTTAATAGCACTATCATATTTAAATATGAAAATCAACAGTAGAACGACTCTTTAAAATAAATTTTCGCGTCCCGTTTGTTCAAACGCTCTTCAGCCTAAATAGTGAAACGCTTTTGCCGTGTGTATCGCGCATCATAAATTTCTAAAAGCGTGTAAACATTAAATTTTATTTTAAAAATAAAAAAAAGTAAAGAAACTCATGAAGTGTTAACATTTGTATATGGATATAATTTAGGAACTTTGAAGAATTAAAGTGCGACGAGCAAATTAACAATAGAAATGAGTTAGATGAATATCACTGCATCGTCACAAGGCGTGGATCTATTTATTCCAGTAGATTTGCAGTCTAAAAATATATATGTTATAGTATAAATTGGTTCAAATTTTGCACTGCTTCAATCAAATGCTCACACTATTGCACTTATTACTTCAATTGGATGTAGCGTGAGCAATTGCTGCTATAAAAATTCACTCACCGTAAAAATTAATTGAATTGATGCAAAACATTCCTACAATTGCTTTCATCTAAAAAAATGTAGTTAAGCGTATAAAGTACATTGGCATTTTTTATCAAAATAAAAGTTTCCATAAATTGTTTTGTTGTTGTTCTCTTACTTCGATTCACTCATTTTTTTTGTAAATATTTTTAATAAAAAGCGTAAAAATGTATTTTTATTAAATTTCTATTTTAATTAATTTGCTAAAGATGAATGTTGAAAGAAGAAAATAAAAATAATTAATTGCACTGTGTTAATTTTTCGTAATTATTGCAGTACAGATAAATCATAGTGTACTTAATCCTAGTTTTTCAGCTCGCATGGACTGCAACATTAGTAATTAATTATTTAATAAAGCGATTGGAAAATAAAAAAAAACTAAGTACGGTAAATGTCAAGTTTATGAATGTTTGTGTTTGTGTGTATGTGCAAGTGCATAATGCAATAGAGTGGAAATGTTGCATGAGCGAACATAAGCGCGATATCTAAAACAAGCGCACATTTCCATTAAAAAACATTATGCACGCATACACACACACACACACACACACGTACACATATTGTAGATAGAGTGAAATGAAAATCTAGCGTATTTAATAAATCAATTTGCGTGTGTTGTTTTCGTTGCCGATCGCATGTATGGTAGAACAAATGTGACGCAAAGTGATACGTTTCCTTTCGTTGACCAATAAGCGCGGCATTTGTTCAAAATTCAAACCGTGACTGTGTGATTGATGGATTAATACACGCTTATTGAAGCGTTGCTAGGCAACACATTGATTTACTACTGCTACAGGTTTGCAATGTTCATGCCTAGCTAGTGTCAACTGCAACATCGCTTCATATTTATCTGATGCGAATGCCGACTTATGTACAGGGCCGTAGTTAGGCAGGTGCAAACGGGGTCTGTAGCCGGGTTAGCGCTCCGAGTCTTGCAGCTCGGATCATAAAAATGGGCTTTTGGTAAGAGATGAGTACATATGTATTGTTGTATGTTAAAATTAAAAAGAATTTTTTTTTGCCCAAACTACCATCCCTATTTTATGGCTTAAGTTGAAAAAGTTATTTTTCATCCACTAATAGCTGGGGCCATAAACATGGGCTTGTTCTTTATGTAGGTAACTCGCATAGGCACTTGTACAGGTTAAAAAGAGTGAAAACATCTGAGTATACCTCTTAAAGCAATTTTTTTAAAGAAGAGGCAGCCTCTTTTATTGTCCAAGCCTCAAGAGTTACTTTTCGTCGACTATAGCCTATCGTCTAAGACAGTGGATCAGCGGAACAGTCTGTGCGAAATATTAACAATATACAAATATATATTATAATATTCTTTGTTAAACATCTTTAATAGCATCATTGCTTGTAAAATTTTTGCAAGGTCTTCACGGAATACAACCATTCCACGCAACACTGATTAAGACCCACGGGTTTAAAGACCCCAAATGTTGTTGATCGCTGAATTTGCTAGCAACGACCCTGTTTATGTTAGGTCTTTTTAGACAATTTCCAGATACAACTATTGCACACTGTGTGGAAGACAACCATACCCTTTAAAAAGTAGACATTTTCGTGTGCGCTTTATTAGATCTCTAGACATTTCAATATCAATATCAATATTTTAGAATGGCATTGTAACATAAGTAACCTATGACTTTTTTAATTTAAAAACTGTATAGTTTAAATTTTATAAAATTGATATCTGATATGTATATTTATGTAGTACTTACTTAATTATTAATACATAATAACAGAATCGATTTTAATATGAGTTGAAAATTATTGTTTTTTCACAAAAAGCTTAATAAATAATAAATTAGTAATAAATCAAATCGTTTACATTAATGTTATCAAGTCAAGATTTTTATAAAATAATTTGCTTCAAATTGTTTCCATAATAAACAAGAAAATTTTGAAAAAAAGTGAAAACTAGACAACACTATACCATCAAAAACTTTCCTAGTTTTATCTATTAATTTCAGTATGAAACTTAAAGTTCCATATAAATCTAATTATAATGCATTATTTGATTTCTAATTGGAATTGCTCTCTAATTTTCTAATATTTTCTGGCTGTAAAGTATAAGAAAATAATTGTATTAAAAAACAAAATTATCCAGAATCAAGAAAATGAGATTTAAAATATACTGAATGAATATCTACGATACCATAACATTATGTTTCTTGTTAGTATTCAATTAAATAAATTAATTACAATACATTATTTAAATTCTAATTAGAACTGCTGCTCTGTAAGCATCTATTTTAAGCCTATAATTGCATAGTGACAGGATGAAAATGTTTAAATGTCATGAAAACGATTAGTTTTTAATCTTCAATATTTAACACGCATTACGATTTAAGCTAGCTGCTTGTAAATCTTATAATATCGTGTTTACAAACAATTTATCAAACAACATAATTATTTTAAATATTTTGAAATCTACAAAGGAATTTAATTATGTATTATATTATTGATTTTCACCTAATTATATGAAATTTTCTGGCTTCAAGCAGAAATGATAAAATCCAATGTAGTGGAATTTGTGTTATCCCCCTGGTACCCTGTTTATCATATTTTGTAATTAACATATTGATGATATTAATATTTACTTTATAAAAACTAATCTATAATATAAAACATAAAGATGACTCTTTATTATTGGAATATTCAGCTAGCTTTGAATCCAGGTTTCTAACACGCATTTATGGCAATAGGTCAACTAATACCCTTCTCTTTGACTTTTCGCATGCAAACTTACTAATGTTTTATAAAATAAAAAACGGAATAATTTAATGCATTGTTTGAAAAGCGAAAATCGATGCGTCACCGCACCATGCACTACTTTAAACAATGAACTTTGTGTTTCGTTGTTCACAACTTATGGTCAATCGTTACTTTTTTGCGCCAACGAAAAAAGAAAATTCAGCAACGTTTGCGAATTCTTTATCGAAGTTCTGACCTTTAACATAGAGGGCGAATTTTGTTTGTTTTTTCGTTTCGTTTGAAAATCTTTAGATTACTTTTTAGATGCATATTAATTTTAATATTTTTCTCTCAAATTGGTATTCTCAAAAAGCAAAAAACAAAGAAATTTGGAATATTATTAAAGTAACATTTGATGAAAGTCAAAACTTTTGTAGTTTTTGATTTTTATTGAATTCAACATCGATTTGCTAAGCTGGAAGAATATAAATTTTGTAATTTTGACAAACAGATATTTATCAAGATACGAACAAAATCTGAGATTATTTTTATACATTCTGTGAATGACCTATTAGTTATATTATTATTATTTATAGTCAAATTCATTAATTCTCAATCTATTTTTATTTGAGAAATTGATCTGGGCAATCACTGCAAATTCCAATTAATATTGAATAATAATTGTTAAGAATTTTAAGAACTAACAGACAAAATGTATAAATAATATTAGAAGTTTGCATAAAATTTTTGTGGCTTCGAAGAACACCCATCGAATTTCTCAAATAACTTAGCCCAATATACAAAGTTAAAAATAATATAATTATAATGCAAATACAATAAAACACTTGGTAGGTCTCACAATATTAATATATATTTTCGACGCGTTTGGACTAGATAGTCATTATTAGGACTACCTTAACTACACTATATACTATTTGTAAAACAATATGACAGCAGCAAAAACAAAATCAAAACAAATCATTGAAAATTGGAACATAGGATTAAATAAATAAATTAATCAATAAAGGGCGAGTCACCTAAATCTTCCTGTTCATTCATTAATTTCAAACCCGACTTTAGCGCTTTTTTTATATTTTTATATAGTGTAGTTAAGGTATTCCTGATGATGACTATCTAGTCGAAACGCGACAAAAATATATATTAATATTGTGAGACCTACCAAGTGTTTTATTGTATTTGCATTATAACATGGCTCGTCAAGTGATGGCAAACAAAATATTTTATTAATATAATTATATTAAACACATTTCTTGCTTACGTAAAATAAAACCTAATAAGTAATTCTAAAAATAAATATTTATGCTTACCTATATTTATAATACATTTGCTTAAGTAAGTGTATTCGTAAAAATAAAAATGTCATGGTTTTGTAGGAAAGAATTTTTATTTGATTCTAACGTAACCAGATCATAGCATTCTTTAAAACTTTACTTATAAAGCGAATATAGATCATGATTTTATGTTTAAATTTGTTGTAAAATAAATAAATCTATGCAAGATTTTTAAGCAACATATATCGTCTCTTTGTCAATCAAAAACAGTCAGTTTTAATACCTCTACTTATTCTTTATCATGAAGCATATAAATAGTTTTAAACACTCAAACAATGCAATTTTCCTCACCAAATCCGGAAAGTTTTGGTGCACAAAAAGCGAAACTCATCATTTCGCTTTGTCCTTCCTCAAACGATTCGTCACCACATCATCATCCTCGTCCACAAAGCGACCTGACATACTATACATACACTATTTTAAAACAATGATCTTTGTTTCGTTGTTCACCAGCTATTGCCGGCTGAATCTTTCCTACGTATAAAAAGAAATAAAATAAAGACGACAAACGTCATCATCACCAAATATAAACCAACAGCAGCAACAAAGTAAAAAAGGTGTGCGCGCACACAAGACGCACCATGCACACGCACGATGCCAACTTCTTTGTTTCCACAAGACTGGATAAAGATAGATATAAATGCGGAAAAATGAGTTTATTTGCATAAGCACTTCTATATATGAATGGAATGAAATAAAGCAACAAAATAATAATAATAATAATAATAAAGGAGGAAATGACACGATGCCACGATTAACGATTAAATACCAACACGCCAAAAAAAAGCATGCGTGGAAAAAGGAAACATTGCTCCTTATTTAATTTTTGCACAAACAACAACAACAACAAGCAACGTGTACGTTAATAATGATAGTAATAATAATAATAATAAGTCATTTTCTCCATGTTTGGCATGTTGGAAGGTCGATCAGTGTCTACAATTTATGCATTTTTTTTTCATTCTCCATATGGAGAAAAACAAAATAACAACAATGCAAAGCAAAACGTTTCCTCCTCGAGTAAAACAAAGTTTGACGTTTATCATACTATACATACTCGTATACATTCTAACAAATTGAAATTTTGCACTGATTTCTTCTATCACATTGTTGTGAGTTTTTTTGTTATTTCAAATATGTGTGTAGATTGAAAAGTTTGCAAAAAATATGCAGTAATAAATAAGTTTATTCTCTTTCTTTGTACTAGCTATGACTTTACATTTAGATTAATAATTAAAAAAATGGAGTTATAGGGATTCATTTTTATATAAAAGTTTATTTTGTACTCCTCTTACATCCAACTACATATATTTAACGACTTCACTCACATAACACGGATTTTCTAGGCTATCAATACTTCTAGACACTTATAATCGTTGATGATGTGTTAAATGGCTGTTAGATAAATACTGTAGAAAATAAAATGAACCATCAGTGGCCTAAGTCCACTGTTATTAGAATTGAGGTATTGATGTTTTTGCCAATAATGAAATAATAGCAATATGTTGCATGGTTTAGAGTGTACCTATATCAATATTTCTAATTTCCTTTTTCTCTTATTTAATTTACTTTTTTTCTATTACTTGATCTTTTATTTAAAAATTTAGAGTAAAATCTGTGAAAATTGTTTTAAACATGTAAATTTTCACAATTTTCTTTGAATGCTGTCATATATTTAAACATTTATAATGCATATTAAAATTAAACTGATGATAATGGACTTTCAAAATAGAAAATAGATATAAATTGTGCTTATTAAAATATAATTAAATTTACGCTTGATATAGAATTCACAAAAGTTTACTTAAATTTTCAAACAGAAAATTAGAGTTAAAACGTTTCAACTAAAATGTCATGAAAGGAACTGAATAAAGAAGCTTAAAATTGTTTTGAAAAATGTAAAAAGCCGATGGAACAATGTGAAATTTGTTACCCAACTATATCAAAACTAAGAGGATTAAGGACAGTGTCCTGGCCGTATGCATCATACACTCACATAATGATTAATTCTGATTAAAATAAATTGTAAAAGTTGAATAAGCGTTTGAAAGACATGTAGGGGAGAGTAGGGGATTCTGCAATCATATGTTTATATTTCTTAAATAACACACAAGCAATAAATTTAGATTAATGCACATACATATATTTGAAAGTGCAAATAATAAATAAAAGCTATTTAAATATATATATATATAAAATAATATTTAAAATAATAAAATTGCCTATCGAAAAATAAAAAGCGTACAGATTAGACATAGGGGATAACGAAGTGCAGGAATATAAAACGAAAAGTAATTTTTTAAAAACTAACAATTCAAAACATTTTTAATTTTCAAAAAAATCCAATGAACTGTAAAATCCCCACAATGCATTCTAAATAAAAGATATATCTAAATCATTCATTGTCCTTACCAAAGTTCTCATAAATCATTAGTGGGGTTGATCTTAAATCTATATAATAAAAATTCATTGCGACTAATTGTCAGACCATCGTATGTATTTACCATCTCCTGTTAAGCTAGTTGAATTTCCATATCTAGTAATTTTCGATACAATTAATACCTTTTCAGCTTCATTGGCCTCTCTCCCACTATCATTATTAAGTAATGAAGGAATGAATTAAAATGAAAACTAAACTGAATAACAAAACTTGCTTTTCAAGAACAAAATTTTTTTCCCGATAAATGTTAAAAATAATGAAATTTAATAGCACAGCGAACTCAATACATTTTTCAAGATTGTTTTTTAAAAAGAAGCAAATATCAATATCTTTACCTTTTTTCAAGCATATCAAAAAAATGCACAATTTTGATATTGCAACTTAAAAAATAAAAGCCTTTTTCAAAAGGTATGAAATCAACTTTAATACATTCACAACATTATCCGCACCCGTAATTCTGGTTCTATAAGTTTTTTATTAAGAATTTTCTCTGGCATTAGGTTAAAATAATAAATAAACAGTCCACATGGCCAATAGTTAGCAAAAGTTTGTTTGATTTTTAATTTCTCCTAAATATTCTCAATTTCCAAATTAAATAAAGTTTATTGCGACGTAAATCGCATTACTTAATCGCCTAAGACACCTATATGTGCGGTATGTTGCAAATCTATCAATAAACTCGGAAGATATAATGGTAAACAGGAAAAGGATGAGAATTTATCAATGAATATGAGGTCACAAACTACATTTGAACTTGGAATCGCTATATTTAGTCCATCAAAATCGGAATAACAGATAAAAAAGAGTTTGAGCTCAATCTATTGCCACCTACTATCACTTTATACTGACTTAAATAGCACCTTGTATCAAATAGACGAGGATGTGAATACTAAACTGTTCATTAGTTTTTCAGCATTGTATTCAAATTGGAAGAAACAATTTCGACCTATTTTGAAAATTAGAGCATAAATATTTTGATTAAATTTTAATGAATTAATTACTTCAGAAATACAGTAAATTTTCGCTAAATGCAACTTCGATTAATGCAACAATTCGCTAAATGCAACTCTATAACTGCGACTTATTTTAGTTCACATGAATTCGATTAACGCAACTACGGTCAAATGTTGTCAAAAAACAACACATTCAAATTATATATTCATTTAGAGAAATTTATTCGATAATTGCAATATTTGATAATTGCAACTACTTGGAAAAATAGAATCAGCCTTGTTGCATTTAGCGAAAATTTACTGTATATTTAAAAGGTCCATTTTCTTCTTCAAGTTCGCAGTGAAAATATTGTTCAAAAAAATAGAAATTTTACATTGTCCAAAGAGTTTTTACTCTTTTCATATATTAAAAAATTAAAATTTCTCAAACTTTCCAATAAAATATATTCTTAAAAAATTGGGAAAAATGTGAAATTTGTACAAAAATGTTTGCTATATGGGCAACTAATAGAATAATTTGAACCGACAGTATACTCACATTTAAAGTATGAAATAAATATATAATACATCATTTTTACGCAGTAATGGAAACTTGTCGCATTTAGAAAAAAAACATATTGTTTCAAAGTTAAAGGAAATGTGAAACTTAGCATTCATCCACTTAATTTGCAACGACCTAATATTGTTTCCATGTTTGCAGAAATCTTTTATATTTTTGAAGTGATGTTTGTAGAAATTATTACTTCATTACGATAGTTAGAAAGGATGATAATCTTATGACACATAGTAAGCAGATGCAACAAATCGGTCCAAAATGAAATAATAAACTTCGTGCAACAGTCGATCACTGCAAGCTAATTTATTAAAGATTTGCACTACTTTTTATGTTTATTTTAATTAAAAAATATAGTAGTTTTGTGACATTAGCAAGAACAAACCGGTTGAAAAATTAATAAATCCAGTAGTATTACTAAATAGAAAAATGTGCTATGAGACGACTGACACTGGTTAAATTGTACTTGACATTTTTCTCCATTTTATGGGTAAAGTTATTTTCATTGAGATGTTTATTATTCTACATAGTGCAAATCGGATAAAGAATAACGATAAAAACGAGTACAATTTGAGGTTTCTCAAATTATACTGCAACCATAGCCTATTTCAAAACTAAAAACAGTAATTTAAATATAACCCACTGAAAACAGAGCGTGCGGTGGATTTGAACGCCATGTTTACACAGCCAAAAGTGTTCGATCAGCTGAGTAATACGGGTGAATACTTATTTTTATTCTATTTTGATTAACAGAATCTTCGAAAACTATACAACTAATAAATTTTAATTAGAATAATAATGATCTCTCTCAGTCAGTTAATTTTCTGAATATAAGCTATTACGTTTATGACAATCAATCATATATCATTGATAATAGTTTCAAACCGTTCAATTCTCAAGTTATAAATATGCAACCACGTATGCACCTAATCTAGTAACTTTTGAAATTAAAGGTTTCATGCTTTATTTTACCTGCCTAAGGATTTTTTAGTTTACCAGTTTACCTGCCGCTAGACGGAGATAGAGACGTATGTAAACAAGGCGAATAAGGACGGAGGCATGTAAACATATTTACAAAAAATGTAGGACATATATAAAATTTGTGGTTTGTATAATGCATAGCATAAATTAAGGCCAAATTCCATTATAATCAAAATGCAAGAATTTTCCTTTCAGTAAAAATGCTATTTAAATTCTAATTCTAATTTCAAGAGAATTCGTTCAAAGATAATCGAATAATTAACAAACATTAAAAGCCGACTTGGTCTTTACAAACGACTTAAGTATATCAATTAAAAGGCCATTTTCCATCTAGATTATTGCCATTTTGCTCGTACACATATATGTACATTTTAGAGGCATAGACTTAAAAAGCAACCTTTTAAGCGATTTTTTTCTTCAAAAAATAAATTAGACACTATATAAAAGCTGAAGAAACTTGACTATTCTTTGATATGTTGCATTATCATTAATTAATAAGGTATAAAAAAACTCTCTAGAGCACTAGAATAAGGATTCCTTTACACGTTGTTTTTTTTCCAGTCTCTAGTGCCATACCGTCATACTTTGTAAAGCATAATGATAACGTTCCCCCTTAACAAAAATTCAATTTTGGTATCTTCTATATTTATATCTCCAAAAAATTAGCCTCATAATATAAAATTTAAATATTACAAATATGTATTTTAAGAGAAAGACAATTTTTCGGGAAACGTCAGTCTACTAAAAATCTCACTTTTCCTTATCGATCTTATAAATATCTAATTAGATATACAATAAAATTATATTTTCATTCTAAAAAGAAAACAAACTTATCAAGGTAAAAAGTGGCGCATTTCATATATTCATTTAGCTCATCGCTGGATGCATGAACTTATAAATAGAAACAGAAGAAAAACAAAACATCTCTTCGAGTAAACTTTCAATCAATAAATGAAAATTATTAATAATTCCATGTGTGTGTGTGTGAGAGAAGAGAAGATTGTGAAAGTGACATCTATTCGCAATGCGAATGAATTAATTGAGAAATATTATGGCCTACTAACAAACTACTTACTGCATTACTAACTCGCTTCGATTGCATTAATGCGCTTTTAAATTCAACAAAATAGAGAAAAAAAAATAGCAACGATTTTTCACAACACAAGCAGCACAACGATACAAACAAGCAGCGGCAAGAGCAATCGAGCGATTTATTTAAAATGGAAATTAACCAATAGTGAAAGTGTAATGTGGTATATTTATACCTAATAATATATATATCGGTAATGCAAGGCACAAAAAGCACATAAAATCCATTCAAAACGACGTTCAAGTGTATGTAATTAAAGTGCGCTGTGATTTGGCAACGCAGTCGCGTTTGATTTGCTTTTATTTATTTCTAGAGAGACTGCACCACATTGCCAAAAAAAATTGAGTAAAATTATTATTTTTCTGATTCAGAAGCGATAATATATAAACCAGGCATATTTTATGTGTTTTTTTTATGTTCTTAACGCAATCTTCAAGTAGATTCCGCAATCTTTTGACATTTAGTGCAAAAATAAAAACACCTTCGGAAAGTGAAATAATTTTTGAAGTGTCAAACTTGTTATACACGGAACGCACAGAACTATGCTGCAGGTTATAAAATATTTCAAATATTTGCAGACATTTTTTTAAAGAATATTTTGATAACACTAATTTGTTATTAATTCTAATTATAATAATAATTATTAACTTAAAAATAGTATTAATTAAAAAGCTATATATATTACCATTTTTTACTGTATGCAAAGCAACAATAAGTCTGGTAATGTCATTCCAATCTTCTTGTAAATTGAGTTGGGAAATAATTTAAATAATCTAATTAGCAGTCTGAAAATTATTAAAGAGTACATTGTTATTTAGTGTTGAGTGTATCTTAAAGTTATATTGTTATTAACTATTTGTTAAGTGTCAAATCGATTGTAATAGTTTAGCCAAATATAGAGACAACACGACAAGTTAATATTAATATTTTTATATAAAGCAAAATAAAATTCAGTCGAGACAATTCTCTTAATATATTAATCCAAATTAGTAAAATATAATACTTTTACAATCTTAATTTCTAATTTATTAATTTATGTTGAACCTATATACTTATTTCTATAACTTTGTAAAAGGTCCTTCAAAAATAAAATCATAAAAATAAAAAAAAATAGAAAAATGCGCTTTATTTTGTACCAATGACGCATTGATTGCCTATTTCAACAACAAATTTTCATAAAAATTAATTTTATAAAACTTGATGCCGACACTTTCGACTATATCTAATGTTCTTAAAATATATTTAAAGATAGAAAAAATAAATTTAGATTTAACCATAATTACTTTTTTGCGACTCCCCAAAATTTCTTTTCTAACCACTACTAAATCACTGCTATAAACTATAATCGGTTTTACAAATTGTAGGTCAATAACAACGGAGACCTTAGATTTGGAATTACCCTAGTATATTACTCTAGAAATATTCATCATATGTTTATGCACAACAGTGATAACTTACTTAATTGGATGCAAATAAATAACAACAAAGTATATAATTAAAAATTTCATTATAAAATCGTAAATTTAAAAATTGTAAGAATTCAATAAACTTTCTAAAGATGATTTATTGCACATTTCAAAACTAATTGTCTATTAATAGAAATAATACCACAAATTTCATTTAAAGAAAAACAAAAAATTATAATGAAATGAAATAAAAAACAATTAAAGCCTTATAAATAATTAAATACAAAAGGACTTTGGTCAAGCGTGACAAATTAATAAATATTGATTAATTTTTTTTAATTCAAATTGATTCCTCTCTTAGACCGGTGTTGTTTCTACCATTTACTTAATAAATAATAAGATAGTTATTTTTAGTCTCCGGTTGCTGTATTATTTACTTATTAGGGAACTAGTTTCGATTGAGTTTCAATTTATCTCTACAATGCAATGGTTAATATTATGTATAAAGATATTACATAATTAGTTAACTTACATTGGTAATACAATTAATTAAATAAATTGAAATAAAACACATTATTGAGTTACCAGTGTATTAAAACCATTTTTAATTAACATTACGAATGCACTTTTATGTCTTAAAGTTCAAAAGTATAAAAATAGAACAAAAAGTGTAAATTCTACAAATTTTATGTCTTACTTATAATTACTATCAATATTTTTATACGGAGTGAGATACAGGAGAAAAATTTAAATCAAAAGAGGTGTCGCAAGGATATCTAAAATCAAGAATAAGTATGGGAACTAATGCTTTAGGCAGTACAGTTTTATCGATTTGGGTGACCACCCTAAGCCCCTTCAATATGTTAAAATTTAAAAAACGGAGTCTTTCGAAAACAGGCCCCTTTAAAAGCGCGCCCTGAGCTACGATCCATTTGTCCTTGTAGGTAAAACGGTACTTAATTTGCGAGTATTCCTTGTAATTGTATTTTTATCAATAATTTAAACAATATTCGTTTAATTATTTAGTTTCTATACAATCTGTGCTTTTTTGATTTCCATTATATATAATTTTTTTCATTGTAAATTTGTCTTGTTATTTTACAACAGAAATCATTGAAATACAAAAACACAATCCTTAAATACAAATATTTATTTAAAAATGCATTAGATTAAAGTATATTTGATAATTAAATAAATATTGCATTAGACCAGCGAAAATTTGGGAGAAAAATAATAAAGTTAACCTTCAGCAACAATTTTCATGGACATATTTCGGATATTTTAGTTAGAAAAGATAGTAACCTTGCTATTTTTAGTGAAAATCAAATAAAAACTGGCAAATAAACATAAACATTATATTAAAACAAAAAAAAAACATATTGTTGTTTTTTTTGACAAATAACGATCGTTTTATGCAATATTTCGAGCAAAATCCGCGTCAAAGATGCCAAAAACTAAACTAAAATCTTTTCCAACATAATTTTCATATCATAGAATAGTTTGCAAACTCTCGTATAGTTAGTTAGCATGAATGATTAAATTAATTACACTATCCCGAGATTTTGCAACGCGATCGCATTTGCGTTTTACATTACATTACCAAAGATTAGATAAAATGATTATTTTCAAATTAGCGCAAAAACATAATAGTACACGTATATTATTTTAGATTAGATTAGAAGCAGATATTAATAAAAGAAAAAAAAACGAGAACGATGTTATATGCGTAAGTACCTACAGTTGAATAAATACCGTTATATTTTGCAGGAATTCCCAAACATTAATCATCATCATTATCATTAACAAAAAACCAACACAACAATATCAAGCAAACACAAACAGTAACATAGGTATAGTTATAAATGAAAGTAGTCAAAACAAGGAAAATGTATAAAAAAAAATGTCATTTGGAAAAAATAGTCATTGTGTGTGCACTCTCATTTTGAATGAATTAATGAATGAAAATTGTCATTAAAGTTTGAGGACGAGCGCCCACACTTAATTATGACATTGACTACACTAAACTATTCTGACGCTGCATTTCAATGCGACTAAATTGCTTTTTTTATGTACTGTTTATTACTGTCGCTATTAAAATGTATCGATTTTATTTGATTTATTGCCATCTTAAAATGATAACGTAAATATAGGTTTTAACCCGACAGAAATTGATGAAATTTTAATTAAATAGAATACATTTGCGATATTTAACTACTTCTATATAATATTGTATTCAAATATGCAAATATTTTTTATACCAACTTGCAAGAACAATTTATAGAAATGGCATAGATTTTAAAGCAGCATTAAGGCAGTAGTTTCAAACTGTTTCTTTTATTTCCTTCCCTTTTTTGTTATGAAATATTGTTGCGCCCCCTCAATACGTGTAATAAATATCGAAAAATGCCATGGAAATAAGCAAATATTTAAAAAACTTCAAAAATGTCAATATTTTGCTTAAATTTTTACTGTTTTCTATAACATTTTAAAAATTACGTATAATTTGATATATTTATTTATAAAAGTATGCGCTCCCCTCAGAACAGACTGGTGCCTCCTTGGGGCTGCGAACCACTGCATTAAAGTGACTACACCAAAAGTTGATTAATTTGGTACTCTAATAAGAAACAATGTACAACTACTCATTTTATACTACATAAAGTATTTATTTAGTGTATTTCGCTAATGTTTGATTTTAAAATAGAGGTCGGAAATCTTTTACTAAGAATGTTAAAATTGTAAGAGGCTCATCATAAACATAAACTAAATATTTAAAACAAATACGTCAATATTTGCACCTTTTTTCTAAATTTTCAAATGAATGTTATCAAATTTTCACACAAAATCGTTAGAAATACCTTTGCGATAAATCCATGATCTTATTAATTTAAAATAAGACTGAACATTTATTTTAGAAGTTGCCGTTTTTAGGTCAATTTTTACCATGTTTAAGTTGTGTCATAAAATTCCTGTTAGATTTTCACCCAATACCGTCAAAAAGACGATAATTTTACAAGCTAAAGTCAATATTTAATGAAAACCGCTAAAAAATTGAAATGTGGGTGAATATTTTACAAATTTTTGTTAGACTAACTTTCATAATTTTCACTTCAAAAATTTTGTTTTTGATTTTTTGCAATTTTTTTCTTAAAATCGCTAGAAAAAGCAAAAAATTGTACAACCTGTAAAAAATATTTGATGGATAATATAAAAGAGTGTATTTTGGAATAAACTTTTTTTATTACTCTATTATATTTCTCCATTATTACTCGCAAATCTCGGTTATCTAAGATTTGTATTTGCTTGTACCATTTTGTTTTTCTTTCATAAAATGATGTTCATACATAGGTATTACTGTTATTCTACATAACCTTGTAATATTTAGTAAAAACCACACAAACATCGTTAGAAAAATGCAAACATTATACTCTAATAGAAATGTATAAAATTTAACATGGCATCAACAACCGTTTTGATACTTATATAATTGAAGGATGCACATTCGTAACAACAATTCATTGTAAACGCAGACTGAAATCTTGTGACGAAAATCTTCATCATATTCGTGTTACATCATTACATTTTAATCCAATTTTCATACGAGTATTACTAAAAGGCGTTCAATAATCATCCTAAGTGGGAAGTTTATCTGTAATTAAAATTAGAACTGGCAACTATGGAAGTTACAGTAGGGTAATTACAACGTCAATGAAAATTAATTAAAGTGAATTTTTAGGTTGTGATTAGATATTGGCAACGATAATATTTATCATTGATATATATATCTCAATTAAAATCAGCCAGAAACTAGAAAAAAATTAATTAGAGAAATTAACAATTTGATGTTAACAATAATGATTAAAATTAATAATTATAAAATTATATTATATGGGCTATTTAAAAATTTTCTCCATTGTAAATTATTAACTAGATTTAAGGCCTGGGAAATTTCTTCGAATACTAATAACATTTATTTTATCACCAAAAGATTTTTAAGTTAATTTTACACCAATTTTCCAATTAGAAAAAATTTTCATACGTTGTAGCGCATTTGATAAGAGAATGGAATGGTCCCTATTAAAACCCATTCATTTTGTAAATCTAGATCGAACGTTTCAACATAATCTAACCTTAAGCAGAGGCAAAAACCTAGTGTCCAAAACATTGGAAACCGTTCCATTTTATTTTATAAATGTAGATCTAATGTTGCGGGTACTAGATGCGCGCCCATCTTCAGGACTAGACTTAGCATGAAATGCTCTAAAATAAATGAATTTTTTTTGAGTCCACTTCGCCCAAAAAGTACTTCAACATAAAAAAATCAATCTTTTATCACATTTTTATATTTTAAAGATAATAAACGATAAAAACTTTGTCTAATGAATTTTTAGCAATTGCAAAACAAAATCTTACATAATCGATGGATTCACGTCTCTTAATCGAGCATTCGTCATAGAAAAGTAAAAATTAACCTTAAATCCGTAACCTCATCATTATAATCACCATCATCCAAATAAATCATCAGCATTAAAATGAATTAATTGGAGGCTGCGCTCCAAACATTAATGTTCGTTTCGCTAAAATGTCAATGTCAATATCTGTGTTTGTTTTTGTTTGGTTTATTTTTTATTGCCTACTCTATCTACCTAGCCATCCATGCACCACGCTCAGTCCAACAAGATTATTTGCCAAAAACATTTAAAAATATTTCATATTACAATTAAAATATTTCACTTACGCATTGATTCAAGCTCGACAGAATGCTCGTATCGCTCATTGTGTGAAATTATCGTGCAAACGAACACACAAAACTAAACTCTTTATCGTCGACGACGTTATACAATGATAGATTATATAAAATAATGCAATGTAACGAAATCGGGTGAACAATAGGTATAGTAAAGTAGTAGCTGCGCTTGCGAAATAAAATAATTAGAATATTTATGTGTACTTGGTTGCATATGGATGGATAATATACATTGAAGAGCATTCAATAATGATAAAATTAAGCGAGAGGAGAGGAAAAAAAACAAAAATGTTGCTGCTCTGTTTGTAAAAATAGCACACCATGATGCGTAGTTTCCACATTTTTTATTTGGCCGGCGATCTTGGACAATTTTAGAATACGGTAACCTAAAAGCCAAACTGTGAGAAAAATTCATACAAATCGCCACATTCCACCACAATAATAATAAATATTGTATATGCACACACGCACAAATAATAATAACAATAATGCCATCTAATATTCCATAATAGAATGCACAATCAAAACGCACACGCGCTTTGTTTCAATTCCGTTGAAAAAAATTACAGCGCTCTCATATTTCTATTTTTAATCTACGATAAACTTTCTTATTGTTTCGAAATGCAATTGGTGCGTAAAAGAATCAGTTTTTTTGTTATTGTTGCTTCGCTTTGTTGTTGCGGCTGGCAATTTCGGTGTATGTATATATATAATAACATATGAATGCGTGCAAGCAAAGAATTGTTTTCTATTTTTTTCCTTCCGGCTGCACGCGTAGTGAAATTGACAATACAATTAATACCACAAGTATTGAATGATTGTTTCGATTGTTTATCGACATAACCTCACAATCGCTATGCATTGCAGGGGCGCCATTTTGACAATCGCGGCCTCATCGATTCGTGTCCGTACCGACCGTACACAATTCCGATTAGATAATAAAGCCGAAAGGGAATGAATCAAAGTACGCTTACCTTTAGCCGATTGAGGTTGCCATCACGCGCCGCATTATACACAACGCTCTTATAATCCATCTTGCCACTGTGCACCTCCAGCGAGTTTGCAGCGTGCGGATCGCGCGCCCCCCTGTGCGTTCAGTCAATCCGCGACGTCGTTATGCCCATTCGGGCAACAGCATATCCCAAACGGTTTGGCAGCTGACGTTCAACTGGAGCACGATCGCTCACATCGTCGACGCGTTGCGGTGCGGCGACAGCGCGTTAATTATAGCGTGGCGGTGGTTGTTGTTGTTCGGCACTTTGCACACGCACGCATCCAACGCGCGTTTTCACTCACTATTCACAATTGAAGTGTGGTCTGATTTTGTTCGATTGTCGTTTTTATGTGAAGGTCAGCGCTACAGTCGGCCGTGTACGAACTAGTCAGCTGTCATTGTGCTAGTTAAGCTACTGTGAGGCAGGTGGAGCCAGCATAGCACAAACTGGCAGAAAGAAATTAATATGAATAAACTTTTTAAACGAGGTTTAATTCAAGTTAATCAACTAAAATATCGAATAATATACAATAAATCTTATGACTAGATGTGAAATAAACATTAATGTATTATAATGAAACAAACTGGCCATCGAGATTGCGCTTAGAGTAATAAATAAAATAGTTGTTTTCTTTTCAAGAAATATTACGATATTTTACAATAATATAATATTTTTTTAAGCAGTTTGACTAATTCACTGCCTTCATGAAAAATAATCATAGTGATAACAAATATATTAATAAACAAAACATGCGGACTAAATTGCTGATACAATCGCTCTCTTTGGTGGTTTTCTTCGAAATGAAATAGAAATCATCAATAATAATAATATAAACAATTACGACTTGTACGTTCGAATCACGTCACGAATGATTGCCCGACAAAGCGGACAGTGCCCGCCGCCCTTTCCGCGCCATTGTTGCAGCGCGCACTCGTAGCACATGCACATATGTCCACACATGTAGAGCACCGCATCGATGCTCTTCTCGTAGCAAATTGTGCACTCCGTTCCGGTCGCCACCACATTCCCGAACGTCGCCGCATTGTTCAGCTCAACCCACGTTTGAGACGATGTCGGCGTCGCATCATCACCAATCGGCTGCAAAAATAAATCATTTATTAATCACCTGAACTAGAAATTGCAATTTGATAGATACAACATACCTCAATGTATGCGCTACTGCACGTCGACAGCATCGTATTGGTGGACGGTTTGCTGACTGACTGACTAGATGAGGTGGTTGGTGGTGGTAGAGATGTGGCGGAACCCGCTGGTGATAGAAGACTGGCGTGTGATGGTGGTAAGATTACACTCAGGACTGCGCCACCATTCAAACCGGGTTGTACTTGCACGTCGGCGGGTGTTGTTACACAGCACAATCGCTGATTACTACTTTGCATTGCAACAGCCGCTGCAGCAGCAGCAGAATTGTTCCTTCGCAGTTCGGATTGCTGATTGATACTGTTCATGGACTCGGAATTTGGCGTGATGATACGATGCCGTTCGATGTAGCGCTGCTGCTGTGCGGGACAGTGTAGCACACGAATCTTACGCGTCGATCCATAGATATCGAAGAACGCCCATAATTTCAATGTTTGATCGACGTGAATTACAATCGTTGGCGTGGCACCGTTTTTACTAATCTGCACCTCACCGGTGTGCGATATACAAAAGCTAATCTCGTCGCCTACGTTTAATGTGCGCGCAAAGTCGCGACTAATCACCCAATATTCAGGCCGATCCAATAAAAAGTTGGAGTCGTCGGGTAGATCGCCCGATTGGAGTGTGCTGGGATCGCATGATGTCAGTCCCAAGCCAAGACAACCCTGGAACATTGGCTCAGTGGATAGCACCTGCACGACGATGCTTTCGCCGAGCTGTACCGGCCGCGCGGTAAACACGTATCCTTGGCAAAATTCACTATCAACGCGCGACGCTACGCTACGATTCATATTTGTGAATCGCACGTTGCGTCCGCGTGTGCGATGCAACGGCAGCGGCGTATAGCTGTGATGCGGCACCTGATGTCGCAAAATCGGTAGATTCATCTCGCTGCCTTCGCTTATATTCACACTCTGCATGCCTGTCGAAATGCGCTCGATATCATCCAAATTTTGATTGCTCTGATTCGCCGATTGATTATTCTCCCAGCTGATGTTGCGACGCGAATTGTTCAATTGGTGACGAATATCGGCGAACTCAATTGCCGTCGAATTGCCGTAGACGTCGATCAGCGCCCATAGAGGGCCGCGTGTCTCCACGCCGCTGAAGAATATGCCCTTCTCCTCGCCGTTGATGCCGAAGTGAACATCGCCGGCCGATGTTACGTAGTAGAAGAGGATTGTGTTCTGGTTGGCGAAGCGTTCGGGCAGCGCCTTCGCCCAGTAGCCGGGTTTGTTTGTGAGATCCGGGCAGGCATATTTCGGTAGAGCGCAGCGTAGCGTGCTCGGGTCATTGTACGTGAAGCCAAAACGTATCACGCCGCTCCAATTATTCGAAATCTCCACGAATTTTATGCAAATCTAAAAAAACATACAGATTAACAACTGAAGGACTAGTTATTATTCTTTGCAAAGCAATTTCAAAAATTAAACATTGGCTGTAGCACAAAATAACATTTATCCGATTATTGTCTAATTATCATTATTTTATCAAATTTTAATGGAATGAAATAAAAACAGTGTCAATCTTAATAATTCTTCTTCTTTTCTAAACAATTTTCAATGGAATTTGCTACAATAAAGAAGAGAATTTTTACAAAAAATGAAATATTTACACAAGAAAACTTTTCAATAACTTTGCACCCTTTTTGGCCTATTTTCAATAATAGGATTTGTGAAACTTATGCTTGACAAAAGAAGAACGGGTTAAAAATGGAATATTGTAATAAACGTGCAAAAAATTTGTCCCAATGTTTCTTTTGAATTTTGTATCAGATTTTCATTAAAATCGTTATATATGATGGAAATTTTTGCTAGTTACCAATTTTTAACTTACTTCCATCAAAATTTTAATAAAATCATGCATTAATTAGATTAACAAGTAACGAATTTGAATATACTGTTCATTTGATTCTCTCAGGACGCAATAAAGAAGATGTTAATTTTAATGACGAATTGTTACAATTTCGACATATTTTTGCTTGATTGGTTTACAAATTGCAAAGTAAAGTAGAGGAATATAAAAATAATGAAAATCGTGCAAGCATGTCGTGGATTTCTTCACACAGTTTGCTTGGAATGACGTAGAAATTAGTAGTTCGCAACCGTATTGCAACAA